>CAUYRT010041153.1:0-26569 GCA_963574885.1 Lepilemur ruficaudatus
CTCTCTGGACTACTTTGACAGAGTAGGTTTTTGAATGTAACAAGATAAGTCAACTTGAGTGATAATATATTTTGGGAAATCAGCTCACTACAAATTGTGACTGTAAACATTGTACTGTAAATGTTTTGTAGTTTTCCCCCAATCAAATTTTTGGAAAAAAAAATAATAAATAAATAAATAAAGACCCTAACTCTAGAAGACCACAAATAATTTGTTCAAAATATAATAGCTAACTAAAACAGAAATGTATTTGGTAACCTAGTCCTTCTATCAGTAAATTATTAAACTATTAGATTACTAACAGTAAATTACCAAAAATGAAAAAAAATACAAAACCAAAATAAAACAATAATCAAGGTAACCTGAAACAGTACAGTATCTGTCCAAAAGCTTATTTTTTAGAAAAATTTTTAGAAAAATGAGGAAATTAGGCTTTGCTTTACATTAGCACTCTCATAATAACATTTATAATCCCAGATAATTATTCTTACTAGTTAGATCTTCTGACTTAATAGTCAGTTCTTTTGCGTAGTCTAAGATACAATCTATATCAGATTTAAATTGCCTTAATAGGCCCATTGTAACAATGTTACAATTTTTGTAGTTTCAGAATTTAGCCAGATCTTCTCACACACAATAGACTCCATTATTTATGACACTTTTCAAGAAAAGAATGCTAAGTCTAAATAACTTCAAAGAAACAACTATTTTATGGAAGTTAACATTATTTTTTTCTTTTTATATCATTTTACCACAATAAGATACAGAAGAGATCACCTTATGCAATTAATGGTTCAGTTTTCTTCAGTGTAAAACAAGTTTTGAGACAATAAGTGTACATAAAATCTATGTGGTATCTTGATTGTATGAATAGCAAGAATATATTTTTTCAAAAAATTGTTCCTTACAATTAAAACAATACTTATTGTAAAAAGTTTGGAAAACCTAGAAAGGTAAGATAGATTATTCAAAATGGCATTATCACAATACACATGGTTATCAGCATATATTTGGTTGCATATAGTTTTTCTCTGTAATTTAGACAATGAGTAATATAAAATAAATAATTATAAATATTAATCTTCCTTGTAATTTTAAATTATGCATTTTTATACAAGAGTTTCCTACTTCATTAAATGTCCTTTGAAAATATTATATTAATGACTTCATGTTCTATGGATAAGTCATCCTGAATTCAGTGCAATGTCTTACTGTTAGACTGTTGGTTTTCAAAGAACTGTATACTTAAACTTTTGTTTCTTTTTATTTTCTTAGGATGGAATTCACTTCCTAAGTCAAAACCGTGCATTTGTAAGCCCTCAAATAAAATTAAAAATGGCTTTTCAGAAAGATGATGTTTATTTGCATAAAAAATTAAACTTTTATGTGATGTTGTACAAATTGCATAAAACATTTTAACTTTGGGTAAGCTTTTGAGCGATATAGACTTGTCTACTTGTCTTCTTTCAGCCTATCCAACTTCTACTCACAAAATCTAGAGCCTCTATTAAATTAGTATCTATTAATTTCACCTTGCTCCAACTTGTGTAACCTTGACTTTGAGGAAACTGCAAATCATGTCAACTTCTAGATTACAGTTCTTACTCAGATAAACTTTCCTTTTATACTTAACTTTTAGAATCCCTTGATCTCAATTTTTTGGGGGTTAATTGCTTCTTGGTAGTTATCAACTAATTCACTCCTCTCTTTCTGTAAATACACTATTCCCTTTTCTTTGATGTACAGTTACTCTGGTCATACAAACCAAACCAAAAATATTGGTATTAAATTGGGAGGGGCCATCTGTAAAGTAGGACTTGTTTAATGCCATAAATTGAAATAAGAGTTTCATTCCAATCTCACACCCCTAGTTATTAATATTTACCTATTTCCATCTATTTTTCTAATTTATAATGCATAAAAATATTTAACATAGATCCTCTTTAGCTATATATTGTTTTCTGGTTTTTAACGTTATTATAACTTTAACCCATAAACCCTCAATTCCTTGGTAGTCAATAGTCTGAACACTGAATATCAAATTCAAGAACATTTTTATATGAGACAGCCACACACTACTGAAGACACATACACATGAACATGGATTATGTGGAAGTTTCAAAATATTCTCAAATATTAAAAATTTAAAAAATCAAGCTTAGTCTAAATGGCTACAGATTTCCTATTTTAAGAATACTTTCATATTATAAATTAGTAGAATATGAATTTGTAAGGAAATTTAGACAGTAACCCCCTCAGTCATATATATATGTTATATATATATTCTTTCAACTATACTATTTCAAACTCCATTTTACACATTTAAAAAATTAAAAAATCAAATATTTGAGAAGATATAGATAAAAATTTTTGTGTGATTGATTGATTGTTGGACTTTTCTTTTGGCTGTTTTGTGTCCTTAGAGATATGATGTAGAGGAATTCAGGTTGTTTACATGGTGAGATTACTTGGAAAGTTACTGACTATAAAAGCTTGATTGATTTCCTCTTCACTCATGGCTTTAAGTACACTTTCTGTAAGAAATATGTGATGTGAGGAATATATCAGAAACATCTAATTTTTACTTTTGCTTGTTTTTAGGTCATCACTATTCAAACAGAAGAAATTGAAGTATAAGTGTAAATACCAAATACACACACATGCACACACACACACACCCACACACACACATACTTTCTTTTTTTTTCCCCCCCAGGTTTTTTTTTTTTTTAATTTATAGTTCTTAATAGGCCCATAAATCTTGGATGGGAATTAGGTGTCACAATAAGGGGAAGGAAATGTTCTAAAACTGATTTGTGTGAACAGCTGTACAACTTGGTAAATTTACTAATAATCATTTAAATGTACACTTAAAATGAATTAATTGCATGGCACATTTTCTTGATAGCAATACATATATATTGTGATACATATAGCAATGTGTGCATATGCATATGTTCAACACAACTTATTGGTAGCATTTGGCATTATGAAATTATATAGAAACCATATGTTTCATGACCCATACCACGAAGAATCGCCTCAATTATTTTTGGCTGCCAACAGTCTTTAAGAATTTCAAATTATTGAAGTGAGGCAATAATGAAATTATTCTAATAATGCAATTAAGAAAAAAAAAAACTTAAACGTATCACTCACAAACATTTCTTATTAAGATCTAATTGTCTTTATTTTTATCAGGAAAACACATTATCCCTTTAGAGAAGGCTGTTAATATTTAAAGAGGAAAGAAAATTAGCTCATATATAGTTAAGGGCAAAACAGAAAGTCCCTTTTATGTATATTTATTAATTTTTTAAAATAATTTATTTTATACATATGTTCTTCACCACCAGAAATGAAGGAAGATATTATTAGCCCTATTGTTTTCAATTAAGAAACAGGCTCAGAATTTAATTAACTTTCCCTAATTCACACAGTTAGCCGTATATATAGAGAGAGACAGAATTTAACCTATGGCTCTATCCTCCATGATATTTAGGCTACGAAACTGCATCTCTGACAGCTAGAAATCTAAACACAAGCACATTCACCCACAGAGAGACTACTAAATTCATGTTCCTACAAGAGCTTATGCCATTCTTATTACTGAAGGCATATTTTTCCATTTGGCACCACTCCACTAGTAATCTCATCCAGTCTCATGGAGTTAAAAACATTTATATTGTCCCTAGTCTTTAACTCTCTTGTGACCTCCAGAGTACTATATCTTATTTAATCAACCTTCCAACTTGGATATCTTATAGTCATTTTAAACTTAATGTGCCCAAAATTGAGTTTTTGATCTTCTGTTCGAAACCTCTCCTACTCCATCTTCCTTATCTTAGTCAAAACTCCTTTATTCTTCTAGTTACTAAAACAAAACAAAACAAACAAACAAACAAAAAACTGTAGAGTCATCTTTCCCACGTCTTTTTCTCTCATATTAAATATTCAATTCATTACTAATTTCTGTTGGCTTTATCTTCAAAATATATCCACAATCCTTCCACTTCTTGTCACTTCTCCTCCCATTATTCCGGTCCAAGCCTTTATTGGTTTTCACCTCGATTATTCAAATAGCCTCCTGAGTGGTATTTCTGTATCGATCTTTCTTCTTCACTGTACTGTCAGAAGCCCGAGTGATTCTTCTAAAACAGAAAAAAAATGTCATTTTTTTGTGCAGAGCCTTGCAATGATTCATGATAAAGCTATGAGTGGCAATAAGTTCTGATTCTCTTTAACCTCTCTGACTTCTGCCCTGGGACTCATCCCCTTGATCTTTGTTAATGCCAAATGAAACTCTTTTCTCTCTCCATATGAAAAGCATAGGACTTTTAGATAAAAGACAACTTAGTAAGTATTTATATGGTCCTATTCCCTTTACTCTCCAATTACCCTGCTTTATTTCCTTCATGGAACATATAATGTTCAGTAATTACCAATTTTATTTATTTATTATTTGTTTATAACGTTGGCAACAAATATTTTAGCTCTTACTCCAAGGATGTCTCAGCCTTCCTTAGAGTAAGGTAAAGGCAGGGCAATTGATTCACCAGGCTTCCGTAACACCTGTAATTCTGACCCACTTCTCTAACTCAAAGAATTATCTCTCTACCTTAGAATCTAGGTAGAAGAGAATGCTAATGGGAGAAGTTAAGGTAATATGAATCTGCTGATATGTATTTATTTTCAATGACCATATGTGTTGGAATCACTATAGGTATATTCAGATGTAGTTTTAAATATTTATACAAAATATAAAACTAGATTTCCACCTAGCATCTCCAACGAACATTAGCAATGTTATCTCCTCCCAGGACTATATTAACTTACCCTTCTTTATCATCATTTTTATAGGAAAATTACATATGTTTTCCCATGATGGTTTGCTGATGACTGGTAAATTTAATCAGAACTACTCATTTTTAAACTGAGCTTATAATTTTTGGTCTTCTTTTTGAGTGAAGGCCTATTTTTCTAAACTGTAAGAGACCTAGCTTAATATTAGTTTTTCTGATCTATATTCATAACTAAAAGGTAAGCAAAAGTGGTGAATATTTTGTCTGTATGGTTCACTGCTTTATCTCCAGTGCAGAACATATGATCTGGCATATTGTAGGTCCTCATTAATGTCATTTGTTCTACAAATATTTAGCGAGTGTCTGCTATGTGCCAGGCATTGCCTTAGGTGATAAAGATACAATAGTCAACAAAATAGAAAAAAATAGTTCAGCATCATAGCCCTTACGTTCTGGTGGGCAAGATAGAAAACAGCAAAAATAACTAAATACAGAAAGATATGATGCATTGACTAATGAAAAATACTAAAGAGGAAAATATAATAGGAATGAGCATAAGAAGTGTTGAGGGAGGCTCGATTTAAAATAGGGCTATAAGTAAAATCCTCTTCATGAAAGTAATGCTTGAATAAAGACCTAAGAAAAAGAGAATGAGCGAACCAAGGAAACATCTGGGGCAAGGGATGTTAAAGAAAAGAATTAGTCAACGACATTTGCTAAAGTATAGTAAGGAAGATTTTGTTCTAAGCAAGTGTGATAGGTATAGAGACCACAGCAATGAGATTTTGTGGTAGAGGAGAAAGAGCTCAGCTCTGAACACAACATGGGCGAGTGGAAATTTATAGCCAATGAGCAGGATATGGGTTAACGACTGAAAAATTACTAGGAGGAAACAGCAGAGGTAAAGAGGATACTGAGTAAACCAGACTAACAGAATTTTTGTTGAAAACAGTCCACAGTGATCGGACATTACCTGGGGAATGGTGGAGGATAGGAACCTGATAGATACCAAGATTGGTGGTTCTTGCTAAGATAATTTAGCAGGATTTTTTGCTAAAACTGGATTTCATAAGGAAATGCACAGATAGACTTAGGAGAGGTTCAGAAGCCTGACTAAAGTTTGGTTAAGCAAAGAATCTTTGCCAGGGAAGAGAACATTCTACACACACAGAGTACTGTGAGTGTACTCCAGTGTACTCCAAACTCCAGTCAGTGGTCAACTGGTAGAAATATTAATAACTGGCCTTTGTCTAAGATTAGTAGTAAGGCCACTGAGGCTGGAGCTGAGCTAGCAAGAGATAAGTAGTAGCAGATGTTGTCATTTTCAAAACTTGGGCTTTTAAGTGACGGTGAGATAAGAAAAGGCAGGTCCTGCTTGATAAGGAGTCATAAGACCCGAACCAAGGTCTCTGGTAAAACAGGAGGCAATGGAGACACCAGCCAAAACCAACTAGAACGCAGGTGACAACAACAAAACAACCTCAGGTTACCCATGCTGCTCATTGTATTCTGCTTATAATGCATTAGCATGCCAAAACACACCCCCATCAGTGCCATGACAGTTCACAAATGCCATGGCAACTCCTGGAAGTTACCCATATGGTTTAAAAGGAGGAGGAACCCTCACTTCTGGGAACTTCCCACCCCTTTCCCAGAAATAATATGAATAATCCTTTCTCTGCTTAACATAAAATTACATAGAAGGCATAAAATAAGACCCTGGAAAAACTCACAAAGTGCTACTCTCTGTTGCTCTGTGGGATCGCTGCTTCTCTGCCTATGGAGCAAGACTTCCTTCTGGCTTTTTGTTATTTCAGTAATTTAGTTTTGCTTTACTCTGTTGGCTCACTATTGAATTCTTTCCTGTGCAAAGCCAAAAACCCAGTCGGCCTTTAGGCCAGACCCATTTTGGGTCCACTTTCCTGCATCAATGGGAAAACCTGGGAGGGATTTGGGCAGGGTGACTTGACTTGACTAACGGGATCACATACATTTTTATTGACTGAGTGAATAGATTGAACCAATTAATTTGAAGTCCTTAATAGATGAAGGATCTATTTAAAAATGAAACTAACATCAGTAGCAAGCCAATACTAGAACCTAAATCCAGTTACTATTGTCACCCTTATTGACTAGTGTTTTCCAAAGCACAATGCTTGAACATTTTATCCTCCTCTAATACACGCTACAGCCCCCAAACTCCAAGGACAAAACAAATTAATTTATATTTCATTGTTGAGTAAATGTCATATACTTTCAAAGCATGAGCATTTACAGATACAGAGATTTTATCTTTTGAAAAATCCCAATGTCTTCTTCAAATAAGTAATCTTCCTGAATATTGCTATTTTCCCTTTAAAATAGATTTCCTTTTACATGAGAAAGATTTCAGAAATATGCACAGTGTGATAAAAAGAAAGCATCATAGAATTCAAAATAAGAAAAATACTCTTCCCCAGAATGTCAGAAAACCTCAGTGCCATGCCAAGATAGAAAACTGGCCTTTGGAGACTGGGAATTATTGACCCTGTTTCTGAGAAGCAGCATTTCATTGAACTCCTCTTACTAATTCCATTTCCTGGAATGGACAAAGGTCCTTGTCCTCAGCTCTAAATTAACATTACCAAAACAAATGTTATTACTAAGGCATTTCTAGTAGGTATTTTGCTTGCCTTTATTGGTACTGTAGTTCATATTTAAACCTTTTATGTGTCATTTTCATTCCGTGGACAGGACACTCTAATATGTTTGCTCTTAACTCTACAAGCAGCATAAAGCAACTTTAGTAAGCAATAAAGCTATATTTGCCAAAGAAGGTATTGGATGAGGATGCTGAGTCCTATTCACAAGCACTAGGCTTGCCAGGGCAAATGGTGGAGAAGATAAAAGGAAATTCTATTGTACCTTAACCATTAAATCCTACATGTTTGTCACTGAGCAGCAGGGGAAAATGCACTACAAACCCTTCAGTCATTGCAAATGGACATCTTCCTAAAATTGAAATTCTACCTTTTCGAATAGTAGAAAAGTCGATTTTACCATCACTTAAAATGAATTTGTAAACCTGGGCCTTTTCAGTCTAGTTTCTTTCTTGATTACAAATACAGTTGGAGTTCTGTTTTACTCTGTAAGTAATGTTCTCTGTAAGTAATATCAAATCATCTTAATTTGGTCTCTGTTATTTAAATGATATCTGATGCCTCAATGACTGAAAATTCAGAGTTAGCAAGATGATGGTTCAAATGTTGGCCTTGGCATCTGTTAATATTTTTCTCTCTCTAATACATTTCACCTATGTGGGAAAAAAAAGAATAGTTGTGATAGTTGCAATATAAATATATTTTAAGAATTAAGTGAGATAATCCATAAGAGCCCCTGGAAGATTACTTAGCATATAGCAGGTAATCAATATCAGCAGTATTAGTAGTTTAAGTGGTTGTATTCAATGACTTTCAAAAAATAATGTTCAGTGTCAGTTTTACCAAGCAATGGGCACATTAGGTAGTAAGGGACCTGTGGCTCTCCTGAGGACAAAGGTGGGCAAACAGCACAATCACCACACCTGGGGGAGGAAGGAATGCCCTGCCAATCTGCCAATCAGAATTTAGCACTCCAACTGCAAAAGAATGCAGAGGGTTCCCTGGCTGGGCACAATAAGGTCTGAAAGCAACCTAATTATCATGTCATTAGTTTAAATCCACATTGCAGTTTACTCCCCCTCCATGGACTTTCAGAGAGGCTGATGGGAGATCCACATGCACAGTAAGAATTAGGTTATATAATTAGCAACTGTTCGTCAAAGTGGTTCAATGATCACGTTTGAGCTACAAAGAGGGCCCAGGCCAGGCAATATAAAACAGGACCCCAGACCATAACCAGAGCCCTCCTGTTACAACAGGAGGCCCCACGTGCTGTCTGTGGTCATGGTATCTTACTTTGCTTAATAAACCTTGCTTTGTGTTTACTTCGCTTTCAGTGCATCTGGTCATTCTTTGGCCAGAGCACACCAAGAACCGAGAACAGACTGCTGACCTGACGAAAGGATACATTCTTTTGAGAATTTTTACATCTACTTTTTATTAATGATATTGTCAGGTTGTTTTGGCTTTTTTTTTTTTGACAACTTTGTTGAAGTATAATTTACATACCATGCCATTACTCCATTTTAAGTGTACAATTAAATGATTATTAGTAAATTTACCAAGTTGTACAGCTTGGTAAAGCTGTCGTTTCTTAGAATCGAGTAATATTCCATTGCAAACATATACCAAATTTTAATAATCCACTCATGAAATGATGGGCACTTGGGTTGTTTCCACGACCTAGCAATAGTGAATTGTGCTGCCATAAACATTCAGGTGGCAGATGTCTTTATTATAGAATGTCTTATGCTCTTTGGGGTAGATGCCTAATAATGCTATTGCTGGATCAAATGGTATTTCTATTTTTAGCTCTTTGAAGAATCTTTCTCTTTGAGAAAATTCTTTTCTACAGAGGTTGCACCAATTTGCAGTCCCACCAGCAGTGTAAGAGTGTTCTTGTCTCTCCACATCCTCACCAGCATTTGTTGTTTTGGGATTTTTTGATAGAGGCCAGTCTCACTGGGGTTAGGTGATATCTCATTGTGGTTTTGATTTGCATTTCTCTAATGATTAGAGATGTTGAACAATATTTTATATGTTTGCTGGCCATTATTCTGTCTACTTTGGAAAAGTTTCTGTTCATTTCCATTGCCCATATAAATCTTTTACCTTTTACTAAAGATTTCCGAGGAGAGGAACAACTCTGTTTCTGCTTTTTTAAATTTTTCCCAAAAAATGCTACAGTAGTCCTCCAAAATGAGATATTGGGTGTACCTTCTTTTTCTTCTCCCTGAAAGTATTTATAGAATGTTTGGTAGAATTTATTAATAAAGCCATTGGGCTTGGATTTTTCTTCATAGAATGCTTTCAATTAAGGGTTGAACTGCTTTATTAGTTTGACATATGTTGAAATTGCATCATATTATTTATGGTAGATTTGGTAAATTGTAGATTTGGTAAATTGAACTAATTCATTTCATTTAAATATTTGAAATTTAATGCCATTTAAGGGTATTTTTTCACAGACAATACCCCTTTCTTTTATTTTTCTTAACCATATTGTACAATGTATCTTTTGAACTTATTTCTCCTATTTTCTTGTTTACTTCAAAAACATCTTAGATGATATGTTTCATTGTATACCTGTTACTGGGTTTGTAAAGAATTCTCTTTATTCTTCTTGATCAGTTTTGTGAATGAATTATCTCTGTTTCTTTTTTATTTAATGTTTAGAAATTCTCCAATTCTAGTCAGTGCTCTTGAATTTCTTGTAAAATATTTCTACAAGTGAAAGTAAATGCCAATATACATTATTACTTCAACTACTTTTCTTAGAGCTATAGGCAATGTGTACTCTTATAAATCATGGCAGGCAACATTTTTAATGAATGTTGTGTCCTACATATGGTGGTTTTCCATGTCTTCGGCCTCCAGTATGTTTCCTTGCTGCCCTCTACCCTATGATGAAGCTAATATCATATGTTTTATGAGTTATTTTTATAGCTCCATCTCACCTAGTGCTGTATTAATTAAAGTAACATCAGAGCCATAAAATCTAAACCCTGTAATCTGTGTGGCTTAAGTTAGTAGAAGCATATTTTCCATTTACATGAAAAGCAAAAAGATGGTTCTGGTCAATAGGTTGTTGTCTTCTGAACAGCAATTAAGAATCTCTTGTTACTTTCCTATGAAAATTCTATCATTCATAGATTCAGTGGTGTTCCATGGAAGAGCAAGTGAGAAGGAACTATATGTGGGAGGTACCAGTGTGCCTTGCTAGATGTTATGTGGCACAGATCATTTCTACTCACATTCTATTGCCTGGAACCCAGTAATATGGTCACTCAATAACACGGCCATATTTAAAGACAGAGAAGTATAGATTTGTTATTTGTGCAAAGTAAAGATAAGAAGCATTTGCAGAGTCATTAGCTGATCTCTTCTACAAAAGGGTAATAAGTTCTAGATGTGTAAGTTTTATCCTGGTGGCTTTATCAGCTAGAATGAAGGCAGAAATCATTCCGGACTTTTGAGTAACTGTAATTCTAGCATTTAGCATATGATATAAAATGTCATCAAATATTATTTATTTAATCGATGATTATGCAGTATGTGGGCATATATAGATTTTTTTAGAAAAATAGTCATTAATAAAAATATATCTTAAAAGTGGCTATCATTCGAAATAGTTGAGAGGCAAAGGGGAGGAGAAAAAAATAAATTTAAAAACAGATGATGAAGAGATTAGAGGTATCATTAAGAGTTTGATGGTGAATGGATCACTAACATGGAATTAAGCATTTGCTTAAATGAAAACTTATGTTCGTGAAGAGAAGAAGAGAATGAGCAAGCATCGGTGTCGAATTCTAAAATCATTTTCTATACTTTTATAGAGTTCTATGTGCATACTAATAACTCTTCATATATATGGTTCATTTATTCTCTTCTATTTTTATTGTTTGCATACTTTTTTCTAATACATTATTAACATCATTTGAAGTTAGTAACAGTCATTTTAAAAAATCAGCTATTTGTAATGGCTATTTCAGATCTATGTACATGTTACATATTCATTGAGCACTTTCAGTTGACTGAGAATTTTAAAAACAAAACTGAAAAGGTAAAAAATAAAGGAAACATTAAACTCACATTTTGTTAACATATCTTAAAGAACAAGACAATGTTAATTTTATAGTCATTAATAATATTTTATTATATTTTGGAAAGAGTATTTCTTTTTAAAACATTAAAAAATGTGAAATTGCATTTTACAACATGAACTTGACATTTTTTCTACAGCCCAAAATTTAATAAATAAGTTTTTTTGGAAAGCCCACTCACCTTTATGTGGTATACACTATGAAACATCACAATAAACAAGGATATTGCAATTCATTGATTGAGATCAAGTCCCCTTATTAAGGAGGCAGTAATTTTATAACTTTAAGAATTGCTGTTACATGGAAAGCCTGATATTACATTTTGTCATACATATTTTAGTGCATGTTGGCAGCAAACACATTGTTTTATATAGCAAAGTCTTTGGAAGATTTGACTTCACCTGAGGTGAAATGAAAAATGTAGCTGAAGTCCATAGTGTCTGCCATGTAATTAGTTCCCTTGCTGCTGGCGTGGTAGGATGTGAAATTATGGCTCATATATCTGCTGAATCAGCCTTTCCAGCCCAACCTTAGTATGATTACTACTAATCCTTTTCTTTTTCCTTGGCTGTTCACAGTCCCACAAGGCTTCTCAATCAAGAGTCTCAATAAAAGACTGAGCAGCTCCATATGGCTATGCAATGGTGAATGCAGAATTGGTTATTGGTAAGAACATTCGGGGGAGGAGGGCTAATAGATTCTGTGCCTTCCAAAGCTTTAATTTCAAATGATAATTAGAGGAAGCTACAAAAGAGAATCTGTTTCCAGTATTATAATATCCTCTATATCTGAAATTTCTCCTAAAATAGAGGATAAATTTCATCCAGGTTTTAGGGAGAAAAAAATAAAACACAGTAAATCATCTTGATTCATGTGTATCGATGTCAAAATCTTCTCAGCAATTAAAATCAAACCCTTAATATATATGTTTCAAAAGTCAGAAACAGGAAATTTCTAATAGTGTTCTGGGAAAGTTTATGACAATCTAACCCAGGGAAAAGTTTATAGCTGTGAAATCAGTCAGACATGGATTTGAATTCTGTCATTGACTTGGTACATGAACTTGAAAAAAACCCTACCATTTGTATTTTTGCTTTTCTTATCCATAAAATAAAAATGTACTACATAATTTGGAGCATTTTTAGCTATTAAGACATTTATAAAACTTTCACCATATACTACTCAGCATATTGTGGTGGCTCAACATATTGCAAACATTCTTTTTTAGATATTTCAAAATTCAAATGAGTCTGGTGTAATTCAGTATATTCTACATGGCATGAAACAATTTTTTGCCATTCATGTATGGGACTGTCCGTTGCCTGCTCCTTTTCTCCTAAGAACATCTAATTTGAAATCATTATTTGTGGGCACTGATCCCCACACTGGGTAATATCTGGGTTCATTCATTTTAACTGAGAACTAAATTGATTTAGAACCAATTCTTTGAATCCTAGGACAAAAATGGAAGTTTGAGTTTGAAATTTCCCAATTCTGTTAATTACATTTTGGAAAGGAAGGTGTACAAAGAGACCATAAGATTTGGTTAAAAAAAAAAAAGTAAAGTGAGAAAAGACATAAATTGGGAAACCAACTTGTGACAAAAAGAAGAACAAAAGAAGGCAAAACAACAGCCACCAGTAAATATTTACATTGATAAGCTAGAACAGGATCTTTACATAAACAGAGACAATATCTTTGAGCTACACTTATTCTTACGGTTCTTTTGTCTGTTTGTTTGTTCTTCTGACTCAAGTCTATCTTTTAAAAATGACCTCGTTTTTCCACCTCATTTTAAAGTAACTATTTAATTTTGTCTTCTTGATTTAGTAATGGGAACCATCTGATTCTCTTTTTGTATTTAAATCAAAATGGTGGTTTAAGGGTCAAAAAGAAGACTACTTGTGTATTATCTAGACACTCATGCTTTTGGTAAACGTGTAATTTTTTTTTCTGTATTTAAATAGTTTGTATATTACTATTTTTTGAAGCCCTAAGTTGAATGGTAAGATATTACATATAAATTTTCTAGGAAATAAATAGTTGGTTTAAAATAAATATATTCCAAATATATAGGAATATTAATATCCAAATTTTAGTATTGGTAGATAGGAAGAAAGTAGGTGGTGAAAGAGGAGTTTTGCATTAATAAAAATAGAGAAGTGAAATGTGAAAATGTTTCTTTAGAAAGATTAGTGTGTAACTTGTCATTAGAATTCTTATGCAATTTTAATTTTGTACAAATTGAGGAAGATGTGCCAGGAAATAAAGTGTGTGGCAGACACGCTTGCACTGCTTTGTTCTCACCAAAGTATTTCTTCTGAACATTATAGGGTGTATAATAATATTCTAACCTGGTCCCATCGTCTAGCTTTGCTATAGAAACGCAGTTGTTTCTTCCACTTACATGATAATGCTTTCAAGGTGGACAGAATTTTCTTCCTTCTTCCTACTTCCTTTCAAGTCCTTTCCCTCTGATAGTCTATATCTGCTGAGACTACTGGCAAATATCAAAAAATCTGTTGAAAATACAAAGCTAAGTTTATGAGATTGAAGAAAAGAAGAACTATCTTGACAGTCTCAACCAGGTCTCAAATTGGGAGAGCTGGAAAAGGATATTTGTTGGGGTTTAGGGCCAGGGAGGGTCTTAAGAATTGGAAATTAGTTAGGAAAAAATGAGCATTTATGACATAATAGTTTGGGATGGGTCAATCAGTGGGGCAAGCTTCTTGAAGTGAACTGTCATGATTGAGCTATTAGTACTGGGAAGAAATTATTTTAATTGTTTCATTTTCTTACCTTCTAGAATCAAGTATTTTCTGGAGAGAGTAGTTAAGTTTTTTGCTTTGTTTTGTTTTTAATATTCTTTGTTCCAGTATTATTTAGCACATAAAAAGGAAAATTGCAGGCTATGAAAAAGAAAGAAAACTGTTAGGGCATGTTGCATACTTAGAGAAAGAATCATGTAACTCTATAAGATGACCAGTGAGAGAGCACAGTACAAATACACATTATGAAAATTTTACCTTATCAAATACTTCATTGGTTGTGTCGCTGAGAACAAGGGAATTGAAATAATTTTTTTGTTCAAAAGATTTTAGATACTGGGAATTGGAAGAAACATTTATTCAGGGCAGATTGTTTTGAAAGTGACAAAACCTCTGTGTAGATAGCTCATGGTGATGGTAAATTTTATGTGTCAACTTGACTGGGTCATAGGGTGCCCAGATATTATGCTGGATATGTCTGTGAAGATGTTTCTGGATGAGATTAATATTTAAATTGATAGACTGAGTAAGGCAGTTTGCCATCCCCAGTATGGATATGCCTCAACCAATCCACTGACGGCCTGAGTAGAATGAAAAGAATAAATTAGGAAGAATTTACTTTCTCTGCCTAATTGTCTATGAGCTGTGACATCCATCTGTCTTTTCCTGCTGTTAGACTCATACTCAGACTGAAACTTACATGTTCTCAGGCCTTTGAACTCATACTGGAACTATATTATTAACTCTCCTTGGTCTCCAGTTCTCAGACTGCAGATACTGGCATATCAATATCATGTATAGATGTATACACTATAGATGATATAGATACACACACATATGTCCTATTGGCTCTACTTCTCTGGAGACCCTTGACTAATACAGATTTTGTTACTAGGCATGGAATAATATTGGCCTTAGTCAATATTGAACTGCCGTAACAAAAATATCATAGACTAGGTGCCTTAAACAACAGAAAGTTATTTCTCACAGTCCTGCAGGCTGATACATTCAAGATCAAGGTGTCAGCAGATTCAGTTTATGGTGGAGGTTTACTTCCTGATTTGCAGACCTTCTCACTGCACCCTCACATGGTAGGATGAGAGAGAGAGTAAGCTCTCTGGTGCCTCTTCTTTGAAGAGCACTAATCCCACCATGAGGGCTCCACCCTCACAGCTTCATGTAAACCTAACTACCTCCCAAAGGCTCCATCTCCAAGTACCAGCACAGGGGGTCAGGACTTCAACGTATGAGTTTTGGGAGGATACAATACATTCCATAGCACTTATGTAGGAAAGTTTATAGAACATAAAATTACATAATATTTTCATGAAAACCAAAGAAAGTATGTTAAGCACACATGCTTCATCTAAACTCAAAAGCTATGAAAAACAAAAGGAATTTTCGTCTCCCAGGGATTCTTGTCCTTGCACCTCCATTTCTCTTATTTTCCCTCTTCCATCATCCTCTTACTCAACATCATTTTCTTTTGTTTTCTTCTTACAGTTTACATATGAATTTAAAGAAACACAATCCATGAAGAATACAGTTTCCTTGTTGTAATTGCCAGAGAAATGAAATTAATTTCTCAAATTAATCCTCTATATCAAAGTTACAAGTGTTAAGAAGCTACACAGCCTAAGAACTTGAAGGCATTTGTTCAAGAATCTGATGGCATCCTTGGTCAAATCACCAAGGGTTATGAGTATGAAGTCAGACTTTACACCTAGACAAAGAATTTAAAAGCTAAGCAACCAATGACAGATGTACCTAGCATACACATGTGTACGTTAGTTAACCTCTAATTTCAGATCTGAGAATTAATTTTAACCAGGAGAAGGTTATGGATTTTGAGGATCTTGCAGTGATCAGAGTAACATACAGCATGCACAAACTTTGGTTTCTATCTAATACATTTTTAGATACCTTGGATACATTTTTCATCAATTTATTTTACAATTGAAGTAATGGATCTAGAGATATAAAGTGATTTGATTGATGTTTAACAACAAAGTTATGAATAAAATCAGATTAGAATCCAGATCATGTGACATTTAGGCTAACTCTCATTCTAATACAACATGTGTGATGCTTAAGGTGTTTTAGCCAATGAATATGACATGTGTATATCCAAGCAAATATTTATGATACATATACACACATGTATGTATATGCGTTTCTGTGTATTTTTACACACACATTTCATTGGCCATTTTTCAGTTCATATAGATTAGAAATTTAGATGTTAAAAGAAACTTATACATAGTAAACAAAATCAAGAAGCTTAGTTCTATCATCTTGTAATTGGGAGAGCGCTCTAGGCATGATGGAAATTTTGGAACCATATACAACTTGAGTAATTAAATCATATCTTTTAAAAGTATTTATGGCAGAAGGAAAATAAAATGAATATAAACCACAATCAGAAATATATAATGAAAAAAATTTTAAAGAAATATAACAAATAACATAAAACAAGTAACAACATAAAAAAAGGATTTCTAAATAGTTGCTGAAGAAAGGGTTAATGATAATTATAAAGGAGGACTCTGACTAAAACAATATTAAATTCCATTTTTTAAAAACTGGGTAAATGCTGTCCCAGCTGTGGGTAGAGTGGCATCTGGTTGGTGGTGCTCATCTCACATCAGCCAGGGACGAACAACCCCTTGTTCATTCCCGCTAGGCTTTTGGTCTGTGCCTATGCCTGGTTCATGCCTTGGTCACATTAAAAAAAAAAAAAAAAAAACTGGGTAAATGGTATCGATATACAATCCTCACAAGATATTCAAATGGCTAGTAACTACATGAAAACATACTCTCACTTTCTAATCATCTTGGAAATGCCATATAAAACAAATATATGACAGTTTTATCCATCGGATTGGCAAAACAAGTGTAACATCGAGTACTAAAACCATCACAACTTCTTCATTTCTTTCCAGTGTGCACACTGTCCTGATTTTAATGAGCAAGTAACATCGCTAAGGATTTTGTAAAAGACACACCATGAAGAATTTGTTACACTTTAAGTTTTTTTGATGATGTCATTTCACTCTCTGAGCTCTATTTTTCTCTTCCATGAAATCGAGGGAATTGCACTGACAGCGAAGCTCTCTTTTAGCGCTCGTTTTCCCGATTCTTCATTCTGCCACCTGGAAGCTGTGATTCGTTATCTCTTCTGGTGGTAAGGTATTTTAAGAATCACTAAAATATTTTATATGCCATTGCAATTAAATTAAAAGACATGCATGTAAATAAGTCTATCTAAAAAAATATCATTAAGTGCTATGTTGAATCTTCAAAAAATGGCAATTAATTGGAAAAGTTACTGCACAAATGAGCCAACCACATTCAAGTGGTGTTTGATGCTCATCTTAGAACATAGTTTCATGTCAATGATAGAGTTTAAAGTCCTTCCATATGAAATAGTATTGCAGGAGGGTTTTCGTTAAGGATAGAGAGGAAAGAAGAGGCAGAAGATAAGTTTACTTCAGTTTGATAATTCATTTCCCGAAGCAGCCAGAAATAAAATAGAACAAGTTAATTTAATACATTGTCTGATCTATTTCCAGGCAGGTAGAGTCAGTTTATAAGAGTAAGTCAGGAAAAAGAAAAAAAAAAAAAAATAATTCAGCCCAACTTATCTTTTCTTTCCGCCTGAGGGATTGGGTTTGAGGAAACCAGCTGAGTGTGTTTTTCTATATATAGTACCTTGGAAAAGGAATAGGTCTAAGTAAAATGCAAGGATTATTCCATGGGAGTTTTACTGCAACCTGAAATTAGCTCTAACTACAAATTAAGAACTGTTTGAAAGTGTCACATTGCTGTGTTGATTCAAAGGTGGGGAAAGATGATATGCTTCATGGGAAAATAAATTTTGGATTAAAACCTTTAGTCATGAATACCACTCAGGAATTCAGTTTCCAATAATGCTAATTTTTAAAGGTTGTCTTTATGGGGGAATAAACATTTCTATAATAAATTCAACAGTTTTCAATGACTTATTTAAATAACAATATGATTTACTTTAAAAGCTCTCCTCAATAAAATTGAGATACTCTCTCCCAGTGAGATAATATTTCTTATGCCCACTGAATGGAGTTGTCAGTAGCTTCTTTTTAGATTTCATAAAGATGCCGTTACTAGTTAAAATATTGGCATAAAATGGGAGAATACCTGAAATTACGATGATCAGATCAACTACTTTTAAAGCAAGCATAAAGGCAGAGCTTTCATGAACCAGTCTCAGACCCTGAGTTGACTTTCTGTTGTATCCCTAATCCCTCTTCTCAGACATTCAGAATATGGTAGTATTTGCTTTTGTTTGATTATAAATTGTAAGTTCTTGTGTGATTAAAGAATTGCATCATATGTCTTTGAATCACTCATTAAGCAAAGTAAAAAAAAAATTAGCAATGTTTGTTGAATGGCAATCTATTATCTTTCTACTTCATTCATTCATTTAGCATATAATTTTTGAATATCTACTATTTGCAAGCTTTGGTCTAGGATCCCAATTTAATATATGCTACAATGTTTCATTCTGTCTTCTATGTCTTTCAACCTCACTCCCCAGCCTTAGTATTCTAATTCATGTTTCAGCTGTGTTTAAACTGAAGCTAATCCCAACCACTGAGATCTTTTATATTTTTATTGTATTTTGGTTAGATAGAACATTTGTACTTCATATTTTTTTTACTTTAAGTTTTTGCAGGTATTCTCAAATCTTATTTTTTATTTTTTGAACATAGCAAACATAATTGTTATAAAAATCTATGTCTTAAAACTCCAATACCTGCAGGCTTCTTTTTCTACTTTTTTTTTCTATTGGTTTTTCAAGAATGTTTCATATTTCTCTGGGTTCCATTTCTGTGTTGTGTGTGTATGCGCGTATATATTGAGTATAGGAGGGTGTATGTGTGCTGAGTATAGGAATGATTGAAGAACTAGGTAATATGATTTACTTTTAAAAAATGTGTATTTAATTCTACTGTTCCTTTTTGGAGTTAAAGAAGTCAAGAGTACAACCATCGAATTTCAAGAGATGAAATAATTACAAGCTGAGCTACAGTCCCTGTAAGGATCCATCTGCTTCTGATTATCCCTTTTTTTCTAGCTTATTGAGTCTCAAGCTATAGCTGGGCTAAATTCCTTTTAATATTTAGCTGTCAAAAATAAAGCTCTTTCTCTCATTTTTTAAGTAAGCTTCTCCAGAGTCAACACATATCCCCAGGGAAAAAAACGCTCCCAAAACAAGGCTCACCTCCCTGTGCCTTTGTCTAGATCTGTGTTATATCCTGGTAATTCTACACTATCTTCTAAGTTCTCTGCTTTCAAGAAGATAATTCACAGTTTTCACTGCCTCTTTAAATTTCCTTTTTATATTTTTTATTGCTTCTTTAAATCTTCTTCAGTTAAAACTGCTCCAAATTATCTACTGAGGTACCTACTGAAGCTCTCCTACCTCTCGATTTATACATTTTTTAAGTTTTAAAAATAAGTTTTATTTTTAGATCAGTTTAAGATTTAAATTGAGAAGATAGTACAGAGAGTCTCGCATACCCCACACCTGGTTTCCCCTATTATATCTTACATTAATATGATAGATTTGTTATAATTGATAAAGCAATCTTACCACATCATCAACTCAATTCATATTTTATTTGGGTTGCCTTAGTTTTTACCTAGTGTCCTTTTTCTGTTCCTATACCAGATTATAGTTAGTTGTCATATATACTTGGACATATATGACAAGCATATATGCATATATGGCAAGCATATATGACAAGCAAGTTTCTTTATAGTTTCTCACACTTTTACTGTTTTTGACTATCCTGAGAGTTGTGAGAATTACTTGTCAAGTCTTCCTTAGAATGGAGACATTGGCATTTATCTGGTGTTGTTCTCATAGGTAGACTAGAGTTATGGGTTTGAGGAGGAAGACCACAGACATAAAGTGCTATTTTCGTCTTATCACATCAAATGTACATGTTATTAACATGATAAACCACTGTTTATTTGACCTTGATCACACGGCTGAGGCAGTCAGGTTTTTCCACTACAAATGGATTCTTTCCCTCCTTTCCATACTGTGCTGTTTGGAATGGCATCGCTATGCACAGCTTACACTTAGAATATGAACAGATATGCTCCAAATTCTTGAGGTCAGAGTATTACCTATATAAATTATTTGGAATCCTCCTGCATGGGTGATTTTTTACTTCTCTTTCACCTATTTATTTATTCCGGTAACTTGCTTATGTCAGTATAGTTGTGTGAATATTTTATACTTTGTGTTATAGTGTAATGCTTCTTTACCTTGTGCTCAAATTCTTCCAGATTGAGCCTCAGGGAGTCCTTTCACTCATTTCCTGTGTTCCTTTGACATCCCCCATCAATATAAATGTTCTTTTTGAGCACTTCCTTGCTTATGGCCTGAGATGGTCCAGCCTTATTTGGTATATGTCTTGTCTCTATCCCACAGTGAGTCATTTCTGAGAAGATTCTGATTCCTTTATTTGGAGAATGGTATTAAAAACCCCAAATCTTGGCATTAGATGTGCTTGTTGTTCCTGAGTGTCCTTGCCTTCTAGGACCTCTCAGCTGACAGAGCAAGGGAATATAAGCATTTATGCTAACCCATGTACATGCGTATATTTACCAGTTGATCTATATGTAGCCATTTATAGCTATATTAGGCTAAACTTGAGTTCATCCTCAAGTCTCTAACTGTAATCCACTAGCACATGGGTCATTCCAGTCTCCTTCCCTTGCTTATCTGTAAACTCTCACTCAAACAGTGAGCACCGCGGCTTCTACCATGCTCTATCCATTTACTTATTTTTCTAATTTCTGTATGTCTGTATAATCTCTCGATTTCTTTTAAAATTGTGTTACCTTAGTAATTCAGTATCCTATTATCCTTTTTACTACTATATGTAACTTCAGTAGTGGACAGTTAACTATAGCAACAAGATTTAAAGTAATACATTTTTATTTTCACACTTAATTTTTTAAAATAAAATCATTCATCCTTCGTAAATATGCTTCAGTGCATGTCAAACAGTCTCAGCATCAGTGTGATTGCTAATCATCGGGAAAAGGTTTAACAGAACACAGAATGTAAAATAGAAACGAAAATAGATTGTTTTCACATTTAAAAATTTTTAAGATCTATTAAAAATCGCATACTGTATTAAGTAGTCAAAATTTAATATTAACATTTTATTTACAGAATTCAAAATTAAAAGCCATAATCATTAATAAAATCATTTCTTCTATACCACAGAGCAAAATTAAAATATACTACAGTAAATATATTTTTATACTGGCAGACATTTAATTAAAATCAATTATTATCTATTGAGCCATGGAAAAAATCCATACAATGAGTTCACCAATCAAAGCAAAACTAAAGTAGCTACAGTAATATGAGACAAAGCTAATTTCAGAACTAAACATACTATCTGGGGTAGACTTCAGAACTACTAATAGAAATACTATCTGGGGTAGAAATTCATTACTTGATAAAGAGATTGATTTTATAAGATGTAACAATCCTAAATGTTCATGTTTCTAAAAATGGTTTCAAAATACAGGAAACAAAAAATAGTAGAGCTAAAAACTGTAATAGGTAAATCTAGACATAGTTGGAGATTTCAACAGGGCTTTCTCAGCAATGACAGAACAATTATACTGAAATTCAGTAAAGTTATAGATAATCTTGATAAAATCATCAGCAAACTTGAACTATCCATGAACAGCAGAATGCTTATTCCTATCAAGTACCCATGGAACATTAAATGATATAAATCATATTCTGAGCTATGAAACAAACTTTATTCAATTTAAAATTGTAGCTATCATAGAGTATTTCTTGAATGCTAATGGAATTAATTTAGATATCAATAATAAAAGATGTAGAAAATCCCCACATATTTAACAATTTATAAATACGAGCATGATTATAAATAATCCATGAGTTAAAGAGAATCTATGAAGAGAAATTTAAAATATTTAGATAAGAATAAAGGTGAAAATACAACCAATCAGAACTTATGGGATGTAGCTTATATTATGTTGAGAGGGATATATGTAGGATTAAATATTTACATTTCATTACTTTTAAAATGAAATAAGTAAATGAAATAAGTAAACCAAGCATTCACCTTAAAAAACAAGTAAACCAATGAAATGAAATAAGTAAACCAAGCATTCACCTTAAAAAATAAGAGGAGAACAGTTGAAACTCAAAGCAACCAGGAGGAAGGGAATAATAAATAAGAAACTAGAAATCATTAAAATAGAAAAAAAGATAAAGAATAAAGAAAATCAATCAAATAAAAAGTTTGATATTTAGAAAATATCCATAAAATCGATAAATTCTTAGCCAAATTAACCAAGAAAAAACAAAATATAAATTCCCAATATCATGAATAAAAGAGGGGACACTGCTCATGACCCTATAGACATTCAAAACAAAATAAGACCATTCTAAAAACAACTCTGTGCCTCCAAATTTGACAGTTTAGATAAAATAGAGGAATCCCTTGAAGAATACTTGCTCCAAAATCACATAAGATGAAATAGATAACATACATATTACTACATTTATTTTTTAATCAATACTAGGTACCAAACTTTTTTTAAATTGCAGCAGCAGTTTCAGGTATCATTCAAAGAATAGAGGCAATCCCTTCTATTTGTGATTTTTATTATTGTTTACATTGTCATATAACAAAATGACCTTTTTCCAGTGTTCAGTTCTATGCATTTTAATAGATGTGCAAATTTATATAACTATCATGCCAATGATGATACAGAACACAATTCCATTACACCCTAAAAATCTCTGTTTTGGTATAACTTTTTGTCACATGCTGTCCCTATACCTAAGCCCTGGCAACCTGTGATCTATTTCCCATTACTATAGTTCAGTCTTTTCAAAGATATCATGTAGGCCAGGCACGGTGGTGCATGCCTGTAATCCCAGCACTCTGGGAGGCCGAAGCAGGGGATTGCTTGAGTTCAGGCGTTCAAGAGCAGCCTGTGAAAGAGCGAGAACCCTTCTCTACCAAAAATAGAAAAATTAGCTGGGCATTGTGGCATGTATCTGTAGTCCCAGCTATTTGGGAGAATGAGGCAGGATTGTTTGAGTCCAGGAGTTTGTGGTTATAGTGAGCTATGATGATGCCACTACACTCTACCCAGGGTGACACAGTGAGATTCTATCTCGAAAAAAAAAAAATTATATAAATGGTATCATAAGTTAAACTACCTTTTGACAAGGACTTCCTCATTCAGCAAAATGAATGTATGATCTTATCCAAGTTCTATTTATCAATAGTATGTTTATTGTTGAGTTATAGTCCATTATACGAATATTCAGCAGTCATTTTATTTATTCACCTATTGTCTTAATCAGTTCATGCTGTTATAAGAAAATACCATAGGCTGGGTGGGATAAACAACAAACATTTATTCCTCACAGTTCTGGAGGTAAGAAAGTCCAAAATCAAGGCACTAGAAGATTCAGTGTCTGGTGAGAGCCCACTTCCTGGTCCCTAGACAGCCAGCTGTCTTTTCACTGTGTCCTCATATGGCAGAAAGAGGGCTAACCAGCTCTCAGTTGTCTGTTGTACAAAGGGCATTAATCCTATTCGTGGTGCTCTGCCCTTATGACTTAATTATCTCCTGCTGTGGTTTCAAACTTAATCTCCAATGCACACTGTTAGAAGGTGGAGCCTAATCCCAGGTAATTAGGTTGTGTCAGCTCTCTGACTTCATGAATGGAATGACGGTTTTATCACTGGAGTGAGTGAGTTACTGTGAAAGTGGGCTGTTATAAAGCAAGTTTGGCCCCTGGTGTCTCTCTCTATCTCCTATTCTTGCTTCTACGTTGTGTCCTTCCACCATGTGATGACCTTTGCCAGATGGGAGGGCCATGCATTTGGACAGCACAGCCTCCAGAACAATGAGCCAAATAAATTTCTATTCTTTATAAACTACCCAGTTTGTGGTAGTCTGTTATAGCAACAGAAAACAGACTAAGACAACTCCTAAGGATCCTGCCTGCTAATGCTATCACACTGGGGATTTGAACTTCAAAATATTAATTTTGGGGGACACAGTGAGTCCATAATGCCTAATTAAGGACATTTGGGTTGT
This sequence comes from Lepilemur ruficaudatus, assembly GCA_963574885.1. Classification (NCBI taxonomy): domain Eukaryota; kingdom Metazoa; phylum Chordata; class Mammalia; order Primates; family Lepilemuridae; genus Lepilemur; species Lepilemur ruficaudatus. Next base: position 24,480 of record CAUYRT010041153.1, read on the forward strand.
TTTCAGCCTTATATTCATGTAAAAGTTTTTGTGTGAATGTAAACTTTCACTTCTCTATGGTAAATATCTAAGAATGAGATTCATTGGTAGTGTCATTTCTTGACAATAAGCGAATGTTTCAATTTAAAAGAAATTGAGACCATTTGACAAAATGGCTGTACCACTTTGCATTCTGAACAGTAATGTATGGTGTTTCCCTTTAATCTGCATCAAAACCAGTGTTAGATATTGTCATTAAAAAATAGCCGTTGTAATATGTACATAGATTTAACATGCATTTATTTAAGAGTTAATAATGTTGAAAATATTTTCCGGAGATTTTTTTGTCATCCATATATCATCTTTAGTAAAGAATTGGAAAACATCTTTTACCCATATTTTTTTATTTGGCTGCTTGTTTTCTCACTGTTGATTTTGAGAGTTCCATGTATAGTCTCGATGCAAATCCTTGTTGAATATGGGACTGAAATATTTTCTGTAAGTCTTAGTGTGATGAAGTCTATTTTTCAATTTTTTTATGAATTGTGATTTTGGTGAACTTTTAAAAACTCCATGTCTGACCCCATTTTATAAATATTTTCACCTATGTTTGATTTTAATATTTTTATAGATTTGTATATTACATTTAGGTCTATGATTCATTCTTAGTAATATTATTTTTTAATAATGTTTGAGTTACATGTCAATGTTCATATATATATATATGTATATATATATAGGCACCCATTGTTCTAGTAGCATTTGATGAAAAGACTATTATGTCCATAGAATTACTTTGGGACAGAGGGTATTTCTCCGTAGCTGATGCAGAGTATGATGAGGCAGCTGACAGATGAAGGCTGTTGGCCATCTGCATTCTCCATACCAGGCCAGCAAGTCATTTCTTGAAAATAGATCCAAACAAAGGATGTCCTTTTCTATTACATCCCCCAAACTCTTCCTCTTGTAATGTATAGGCCACTATAGAAACTCCTTATCTGTCCTCGTCCATTCTATAAAGGTGCTGAACTATTTTCCTGAGTAAATTGAGGCTTTTGAAAATTATAGTCTGGCACTACTGTTGGAGCAGGAGAAAATAGAAGCTAAGTATGTATTATGAAGTGAATCTCTCATGTTTCACAGGCTCGTAGAGTCATGTGGAACACAGCATGATTTAATATCTCAATAAATTATTCTGCCATATTCTTTTATTTATGAACAATAAGACTTGAAAAAATCACATTCATCTTAATGTGTTTATCCCTATTCCCTCTCCCACCCATGGATGAAACATGTGACTAATATGTATTATGTTATTAAATATGAAATATTTGATTTTCATTGAAAGTGTAGTTTATTATATTTCAAAAAGTAGCAATACAATTAATCAATATTTGTGCCTAAACTACCAACACAGTTTTCCCATCTTAACAATAGCTTGTTTATTTCAGCAGCTAAGAAGCCTGGAGAGCAACTGGTGAAGAAATCATGAAAGGCGTTTTCCACAGCTTGTTGAGAATTAAATATTTTTCCTTGCAAGAAGTGGTCCAAAGCCTGGAAGAAGTGGTAGTCAGTTGGTGCAAGGTCTGGTGAATATGATGGATGACAAAGAGTTTCCAAGTCCAGCTTCTGTAGTGTGAGCAGCGTTGTTTGTGTGACATGTGGTCCAGTATTGTCTTGCAAGAGGATTGGCCTGTCTCTATAGAACAATCTCATCTCCTTAATTGCAAGCATCTCATCATTTCATCCAATTGGTTGCAGAAGACATCTGCTATAATCAACTGTTCAGGTTTCCTGAAGCTGTAGTGGATAATACCAGTGCTGGACCACCAAACAGACACCATTAGCTTTTTTTCATGAATATTTGGTTTGGGAATGTGTTTTGGTACTTCATCTTTATCCAACCATTGTGCCAAACACTTGCAATTGTAAAAAAGAATCCGTTTTTTCAAAAGTGGGCAAAAGACATAAACAGAAGTTTTTCAAAAGAAGATAGACTAATAGCCTATAGACATATGAAAAAATGCTCAACATCTCTAATCATCAGGGAAATGCAAATCAAAACCACAATGAGATATCACCTAATTCCAATGAGAATGGCTTTTATCAAG
>CAUYRT010041157.1:0-15016 GCA_963574885.1 Lepilemur ruficaudatus
CCCACGATGGTTCTCTGTAGATTCGTATAGCTGGTCCTGTAGAAGTGGAGTTCACTCGCGTGCAGTAGTCTGCCTATTTCACCTCCGACTCTGAGAGCAGAGAGCCAGGAGGGCACTCCTATTCCGCCATTTTCCACAATCCTTATGATGTTCTTTTTTGTTTTCCTTACAACATTTAGCTTTTGCATTTTTTAGTTCAAAATGTACATTTGTGTATACAGGGTTTGTGTGGGTGCATGCATGCACACACACACACACACACACACACACAACCACTGCTGGAACAAACATCCTGAGCACAATTATCAGAGACATTTTGAGTGCTGAAAGTGGTTTTGTTTGAAGAATCACTTTGTTCTTCCAAATGGGATATAATCAGCTTGTACGGAATGTTCATGGAGACTATAGCCAAATCCCAGCAGAAGCAAGCTCAGATGGTATTTAACATGGTTTGTGGTGATTTTGCACAATTTCTTGTTTATTTATTTTTCTTCTTTTTGATGAAGAACTTAATATCACTTACAAAGCAGAAAAGGTAGCTTTAAAATGATGAAATTTGACAGATACCACCTTGAACAGGTGGATTCTTTTTTTCTTTTAAATACAACTCCAAGAAAACTTAAAGCATGAATATTTACTGACTTTGTGCTTTGACTTCCACTGATATGCAGCCATGATTTGTATAGTAGATGATAATACTAATTTGATGTTTGCTCATATATATGCTTATGGCTGAAAAGACCTATACTGGTTAGTACCTAAAGATTATCCTTTCATTAGTGCATATAGTTTCTGCTATAACTGTTTGCACATTGTGTCCTGAAGACTTTTTGTTTTGTTCTGCTTTTTCAAAGGTTTTGACTCATGGTTTAGCAGAACTGACATGAAACCAGTGCATTCAATGGGTTCCAGACACATGGTTAGATATGAGATAATGGTGGATCAGCATCCCACAAGTCACACATCATTGGACTTGAAGTGTACAGAGTCTCTTTTCTAAGAAGAGCAACTTAATTCTTTAGCAATGGAGCATACAGAAGAGCATGAAATTGCCATAGGATATTTCCAACAGTATTTTTGTTTTTCATTTAGTCTGGTACATTTGTGAAGCATTTATATAAAGGAATGATCTTACACTAAAATGTGCCAACAAATAAGAGAATTTATTGTAAGATCTTGCCAACATAAATCTCAAAGAAAAAAACTGATTACTACAATGAATGAAAGTAAATCCCAAAGCCATAAATGTTCTTGAATTAAGGGACTGCATCTGTATCTTTTTAAATGGTGTAATGCTTTTCAAAAGCATTTTAAAGCAAAGGAATACTTCATTTCAAATTCCATCTTACTGAAATTTTTATCTTTTATCTCTGGAAACTGCACTAGTAGAAGCCTGGCCCTCTCATCCACTGCACCTCCCTGCTCAACACCCAGCTTCTTTACTAAAACCCTAGAATTCAAACGAGTACTGCCAGAAGCCAGTTTTAGTATTTTAGAAAGATGACTTGCAAAAATAAAACTGAAGAATCATTAATCAATAATCCCTGGGCCTTTTTAGTACAATTTATTCATCTTATACTAACAGAAATTAGTTATTTTATAAGCACTATACTAAATTTGGGCATTTTAATTCACGAGTTCCACCTTTCTTCTGAACCTAAGTCTTGTTGGTTTGCTTGCTGTTCTCCAGTGAGATAAGGAAGAGGGTACGAAATTCTAAGCCCAACTCTCCCAATTTATCACATAGCTCCACTTTAATGAGTTTTATTTATGCATCTAGATAAGTCACTCATTCTTTATATATATGAACATATATATGTATATGGATATATGTATGTGGATATATGTATATGTATATGTATATATTTATATATGTATCCATTAGATGCAATAATATAATCTTAAAATAAAAAATCCAAGAAATATACAAGCTAAAAAAATCTGCTCCTTAAAAAGTAAGAAAAGGCCCTTTATAATCTGGTCATTTTATCTGCCCACCCTCTCCTTTTCTCTCCCACAATAATCATAAGGAACTAGATATTTTCTGAACCCTCTTAGGTGTGTTCAAGCCTGTATCTTTCATCATGCTGTTCCCTGTGCTTGATCCCAATCCTTGTCTTCATGGAAAGCTCCCTCTGACTCTCCCAGTTTCAGCTCCCTGAATTCTTGCCCCATGCTCCTTGGCCAAATACTCTCCTGTGCTCCCAAAGCACTGTGTAGCTGCCACATGCAGACAGCTTATACACAGATGAGTATATAACATTCTTTACACTGTGTTGTAATTGTTTGCCTTCATCTTACAAATAATTCCTGAGCATCAGTTATCTGCTCTTTATATACTGTATGGTACTTGAGGAAAGGGTTGCAACTTCATTGTAATATTTTGGATGCCATTACTGTGATTTACTCAATTATACACTAAACAATCATTTGCAAATGAACAAAATCATTTAGATTTTTTCCGCCGTAAATTGGTCTAATGCATTCTTTTACCAAGGCCTTCATCTTCATAGTTTAAGGGATTCTCAGGTATCTGTTATATATGTTTTGATATGTTATCAGTAAATCATATATAAGTTAAGAAAATGTGGCAATGAGAGGGTTGGTAATACTTCTGATTTCCTATTCATTTAGATACTCTAAATATATCAAAGTGATGAAAAAAATTGAGGATCTTTGTTATTGTCTATTGATCATTCCACCCAGGAAAATACATTTCAAGAAATATTTGTTCATTTAAAAAATTCAAGGGAGGAAAAAGAATTGAAAAATAATAACTAAAAATGTCTATTAACAATTCTATAAAATACCAAATAATGTTTCATTTTGATTACTTTCTTGTATATTAACTCACCACTGACTTACAAAAGTAATGGCATGAAAAATATAATGCACAAAAAATATGATAAAAACTACATATGACTTTACTTATGTCTGAAAGTTGTACTTAAAATAAGTTCTCATTGAGTTCATTTGCATCTACAGACTATTGTGTAAGAGAGCAGACTGTCAACAAGTCCAATCAGTGCTTTATTACCTTTGAGATGAAGCCTTCTAATTTATTCTTTCAGTAAAGCATTTAGACTCAGCACACACTTTAGTCTATGAATATTTTCCAAATATTTTAATAATGCAGCTGATGCATTGATGCGGAATGTGTGAAATAAAAATTAAGAGCTATATATGTAATCTTTTGGGGACTATGTCTGCCTTTGAATATGCCAAAGATTTACTAATGAGGTATGTATCAGAAAAAGAGTAAAACCCCAAAGCGTAACTGTAAGAATGGTGGACTGGACTGATGTTTATTTCAGGGCACCAAAAATCAGGTATAGAATTATGCTCTAAAATAACAAGAAATTAATATAAGGTAGAAGATATAGCTTTTTGAAAATACATTTTGTAATTATACATTTAGAATTTAGTGTTTTCAGGCCCTACACAAATGGTCAAATTCCAAAAAGAAAATATATCAAATTTTATTTGAAAAGTAAGGTTATAAATTACGCTATCAACCAACATTTTAGCAAAGGGAGAATAAAGGCAAAGAAAAATCTCCCCACTCAGGAGGTGGCAAACTTTTTCTGTTAAAGGTCAGGCAGTAAATACCTCCAACTTTTCAGGCCATACAACTGCTGTTGCAACTATTCCATTATGGCTTTGTAGCCTAACAGAAGCCATAGACGACAGGTAAATAAATGGTGTGGCTGTGTCTCAATAAAACTTTACTCACAAAAGCAGACTGAGGACCAGATTTGACCCTTATGCTATAGTTCACCAGTCTCTGTTTTAAATTAGAAAAGAACAAATAAAGGAAAAGAAAAAAATGTTACTTAAGCAAAGCTAAAAGAATGAGTTTAAACTGACTAAATTGAAGGATAGTGTTTTTTTTGCAATGACTTAATTCATCTGTCTCCTCATAATACTAATATTATCCTAATAATTTCAAATATAAGAATATTTTCCATATAACATGGAGAACATCTTCACTTTCTTTTAAGATTGGGACTCACCAAGTTTCTATTCCTCTAATTAGAAATTCAATAATCATCTGGATAACTGAAGAAAAGATTTCTATTTCTTTGTGTGTGCATGTGTGTGTATGTATGTGTGTTTGTGTTCAATAGAAAATTCACACTGCATTCAAACTCCCTACATGACCTTCTGTACAGATCTTATACTAATATATTGATCAGTTTCACAGGGATGGTTTTTTACAGTAAGGAACCCAGAGACCCATAACAGGACATAAAGTGTAGGCTTAAAAAGAGAGAGGAATAATACATAATGAATATTCACCTAATTGTCTCTCCAAATTACAGTTACAATAAAACCTAGAGTTATTTTTGACACCTCCTCACCTGTTCTCATTTCTATCACCTCTTGTGTAGATTGCTGCAAAGCCTCCTGATTGGAACCACGCCCAGCCACCCGTCCTACAGCAGTTCCACTGCAATTTTCCAAAGGCAGAGATGATCATGTCACCACCCTGCTTGAATTCTTGCTCTTTAGTTAATATAGAAAGTAAAACCCTTCACAAGGCTTCCTCAGCTCTGCCTGGCCAGGTTCCTGTACTCCTCTCTTGCCTTGTCACCTGCACCTCCTCACCTGTACTCTTTCATGCTCTGAGTTGCAGCCACAGTGGCCTGGTTCCTCTTCCTTGCCATTCTAGCTGCCATCAACAGACCTTTGCATATGTTCTTCTACTAGGAACATCCCCTCCCCTCCTACACACACCCAGTAATCCTTCTCCATCTTAACTTCTGCTCATCCTTCAGAACCTACGTTTCACTTCCACAGTGAATCCTTCCTTGATTTCCCTGAATAGCTCAAACCCCTACTTCCAGGTCTCTCTTTGTAGCATCAGGGCTTGGACTAGGATGAGGCATGTGAAGCACTAAGGAGGCACTTACTCCCAGAGCCGTACAAATGGGGTTATGGTCATCAGGGAGATAAGGAGAGGTGAAAGAGAGAACACATAATCAGCATGTAATTCCAGGTCAGTGCAGGGGCCATAACTAAGGGATGCATTATGTGTTATTCCTGTCTCTTTTTAAGCCTACACTTTATGTCCTGTTATGGGTCTCTGGAATCCTTACTGTAAAAAACCATCCCTGTGAAACTGATCAATACATTAGTATAAGATCTGTACAGAAGGTCATGTAGGGAGTTTGAATGCAGTGTGAATTTTCTACTTTTAAATGAAACACTGTTGAAGTTTAAACACATTTATAAGAAGGTACATAGCATTATATGATTATTGTTTACACTAGCAAAAATATAGAAAAAAGGATTATAATAGACCTTTATTATGAGTCATGATTATCAGGATAACACTGGATATAAATGAATTGGAACCAGAGATACAAATTGAATATATATATATTCACCCCTCCCCCCATATTTTTGTATTTTGCCTGCAATTACAAAGTTTGTCATCTGGTCTTTGAGTAAAGTGCCCAAACATGTTAAAAGAAAAATGTATTAATCAATTATTTGATAATTATGTGGGACTATATAATTTGATTTCTTCCTTTAAAGAGTCATGTAAGTATATTGACTATGGTCTATCAATATGTATGTGCATTTTACCAAGAAAGTCTTGAATATCCTGAAAAAGAAAACCCTGCTGAGCAGAATTATTTTTTATAGGCTGGTTGAATTTTATGCTGTTTCATCATTTTGCTCGCAAGTTTATTGTCACAATGTTGAAACTTTGTAACACCATAACTGTGCACACTGCTGTGTCAAAAAAAATGAAAAAAGAAAAGAAAAAGAAAGAAATAATCATCTAAGGGAATACTTGTAAGCAATATTTACTCTGACAAATTACTAAGATCATAGAAAAAAAATTAATCGAGTATCCAGAGCACCCCAGCCAACTGCAAGGCCATTGTACCAAGCAATTCTAGGGGCACTGTTCACTTGGGATTCTCTATGTATTGGCATTGGTCTCCGGCGTGGGTGGCCCTGAAGGGCAGAATTGATGTAACTAGGTTAGATCAATGTTGTGAAGTAGACAGAGTTTTATCTTGAGCTTTTACATAATCACAAGATAAAAATTAAACTATCCAAGAAAACATACGTCATTTTTCACAGGAATTTTACTTAAACTGTTCCTACATCAATATTTTCTGATCTCATTTTGAGTTTTGTTCAAAGTGTCAGTGTATTTGTTTGCTGCAGTACAATTGTACTCTGGCTCGAGATGTAAGCTCTACCCTCCAACAGAAACTTGGCCTACAGACATTTCACTGACCAGTATTTTTTTGCCCTTTTCAGGATCTGGTAGAAATAATTGTGGTATGCAAGTAATTAACAGAGCTAGTATATTTTTATTTTTCTTTCAAATTATGAAGTCAGTGAAGCAAAAGTCTAAATATATGTGCAATCTGTGAGCACACATAAAGAGGGTTGAGCAATAACTGTACATAACAGAAATTTTATGCAATCTGAACTAAAACAATTTAGGTATTTATGTTTTCTCATCATATTTCATAATGAATTGATAGAAGTGCACCTTTGGAAGAAAACATCGTAAGTGTCTGGATTGAAAACTTTGGCTACGGTACAAAATACTACCATGGCCCCCAATATTGTGGGCTGGATAGTTAGCACCATGCACGTTGACAAAGACACTGACTCGTCTCAACGTCTCACTGGATACCTGGCATATATTAGGTATTCAATAAATGTTTGTTAAGTTAATCAGTATAAGAATTCTCCCTGAGGAGTGTAATCTAAATATGTAAAGTCATTTTCCTCTGAAATAAAGGTAAGATTATTGGAAGAGTTAAATGAAATTATATATGGAAGGCACGTGACATAATTTCTGGACCATAATATAATTGCTCATTCAATTTAGTTATTTAGATTTTTGTTATTATTTCCTAAGTTCTAGAATAATTTTCACCTTACTCCATCCTCCTCCATTTTTCTTTCACTATCGTAGTAATCTCTGCTAGTTGGGAAATTTTCTAAATCCAGATTTCAGAATTTTGCTATTCTTACATTTCTTTTGGTTGATATTTACAATATTTTAATTGACCTAGGCGATGAGACAACACCCAGTTTAAGTACATCACCCTGGTCAAATTTATCTTGAAAATTCTATCAAGGCCTTAAAGAGTATAAAATATGTTGTTTACCTTATCGATATTGGAAAATATAAAATCTGGCCATTGTATTCATAATAATGTATACCCATATTATTCTATGCAGGTGTCAAAATAATATTGATGAAATTAAAAATTATATTTATTGAGCACTTAGTATGTATGTAGCACCTTGTTATTCACTTTGAGCAAGAAGTGTTTCTCATTGAATCTTACAGAAACCTGATGATGAGTAGGTTCTATTACTTCAAGCTTATACATGAAAAAACTGAAGCTTAAAGAGGTTAAATATTAATAGTTTCCCTCAGGCCACCAACTAGTAAGCAGTGAGATTGGAATATGGATTCTTTTTGAGTTGGCTCAGCCTGAGCTTTGATCACTTAAATCTCCAATAATATTTTCGTGGTAAACATTTTCTTTTAAAATGAATAAAACATGAAGTATTATAATTATCCTTTTGATCTTTTTTTATACCAGATGCTAAGGATATACTTGCTCTTCACAGCCAATTTTTAGTTTATAATAAATCAGTTTGCTTGAGATCGGCTATCCTAAATATTAATGTAATGATAAAAAAATTTTTGCAATGGATGATCATTATGTTTCCCTACACTTTGGGTCATTTTTAGAGAGTCTTGCCTGGCTTTTCCTTGTAAATAGAGCAACTTTTAAACAGACAACTGCACTGAATTTGGAGTGTGGGAATCCTCTTGGGTGGCTTCAGAAGCATGAAATTACATGGAAAACGAGGCATGCGAAACACATACCTGTTGTGTAGCCTTTTCATTCATTTACAGATAACGGTCTTGCATTAAGTTGGTATTAAATAAGATTATAATCAATAAGATACAGAAAGTATTTAATTATTTGATTATAATTTTGTAGTCCTAAATCATGTCAAAGTTATTTAGTCTTAAATGTATTAAACTCATTTTTATTCCTGATCTGGTGTTTTTGATAATTCTAGAAGAGGAGTTGTAATTTAGCTGGTATGCAGTGGGTATTTTTATACAGGTTGCTTATTATGAGATTAAAAGGAAGCACTAAATCTTACACTTTTATAAACTTTCCATCGTGGTCTGGGATCATGGTAATTTTCTCAGTATTCTTAACATGGTAAAATAAACATTGATTCATATATTGAATGCCGCTATTATAAGTGTTCATTATATATTCATCCTAATTTTGTACTTATTATCACAAAAGTAGCCCACCCTTGTGATCACTTAGAAATGTTTTCTCATTGTTTAAATAAAAAGGGTTTTTTTTATAATAAAGTATAAAGCAGAAGGCAAAGCACATCACTATCTATACAGTTTACTACTTGCTCTTCTTTTGGGGGACTCTATGGAGAGTGAAAGTTAAAAATGTTTTATACTTTGAAGTATGAAGCTTTTCATGAGAGTTGAAAGGAACAATATTTTAAAATTTTTGGCTTCCATTAAAAATTCTTATAGACCATTTTAGTTGATTTATAGAAGAATTTAACACTTTTTCCTGATTTCTTTCTTATTTTTTTGCTCTGCACTTAAATGAATTCTTTTTGACTCCATATGTTACTTAGAGAAATATTACAGAATGCCTGCAGTGATAGAATCTTTTTTTACATGTCTTATTACATGTTGCTTTGGGTCTCCACTGAGAAGACCTATTTTAATTCTCATTTTCAGACTCTCTCCTGAGAAGGAGGCTGCTATCTTCTCTTCTTTCAAGGTCACAGGATTTGATGGATGAGGAGTACTGACAGAGATCCCAGATTCATTCCAAATTGAAAGAACAACATAAAGGAAGATTAACCTGCCCCAATTAGGCTGTAATGAGGATGAGGGCAGGTGACCTTTATAACAAGTGAGCACTATTATTTGAAAGCTGAATTACTGATTTTTTTTCCCCAGCTCCCTGTGACTGTATGCTAAAAGCACTTTCCTTACACTTTATGTAAGACTTTGGTTTTCAATGCATTGCTTCTTAGAGTAGGTTGTTCTCTCACTGAGCACCATACCATGAGAATTATAATGTCATGGTTAGCTATAAGTGATCCTCTTTTATAAAACTTGGAACAGAAGTTACTTGCCTTAGATCAAGAATCAGGATTCCCTGGTGCCATCCAGGGGATTTGTGCTTGAACTGGGATTCTTAATCCAGTTGCCAATTACTGTCAGACAAACATGGTGTAAAACATTACACTGATCCCATCAATTAAGATTCCAAACCTATGAAAGAAGAATGGTTTATGATTTTAAAAAAGAGAGAGAATATATAGAAAATATTGATACATGTCTTTTTCTGTGAGTTTGTTTTTAGAAGTCTTACCTGGAGGAAAGATGAAATATTTTATTTTTAGCAAAGCTTCACATATTTCAAATCCCATTAACTCATCTATTTATGAAGATTTATGAAGTTATAAAGGCTATTTTCATGGAATCATTTTCTAAAAGTTAAATCTAACTGTTGATGCAATATGTTATCCTTTTTCCACACAATCTTTTCATAATTAGACAAATACCCTTTCAAGGCTGTGGTGCTCAAAGATTAATAGAATTCTAACAATTTAGAAATGGAGGTGATCATGTAGTTTCTGTAGCACCATCTTGTATATAAAGGGAAACTGAGGATCATCAGTGTCAAAGGAATTTCCTGACGATAAGTGCTTTTTACAACATGAAAATTTACGTCTGAATGTAGATTCTACTAAAAAAAAGGAAAAAATAAATAAAACATGCAAACTTTTCTCATCAGGTAATTAATTGACAATCTAATCAATGTGGGATGTATACAATGGACAGCAAACAAATTTGGGGATAAATATACCTCAGTGGGAAGAGAGAAGTAATAAATCAAGGGTCATCAGTTGTACTCTCATCATCACTAAGTAACAATTTAGGTTGGAAGTTTTAAAAAAAGCTTATCAATTATTGCTATTTTTACCACAAAAGTAATAAAATGGCAATAATGACTTCTTAACACCATTCCAGACATGTAATAAACAATGTGAGATTTTGGCAGGGTGCAGTGGCTCATGCTTGTAATCCTAGCACGCTGGAGGCTGAGGCAGGAGGATCACTCGAGGTTGAGTTCGAAACCAGCCTGAGCAAGAGCGAGACCCCAATTCTACTAAAAATAGAAAGAAATCAGCCAGACAACTAAAAATATATAGAAAAAATTAGCCAGGCATGGTGGGACATGCCTGTAGTCCCAGCTACTCAGGAGGCTGAGGCAGAAGGATTGCTTGAGCCCAAAAGTTTGAGGTTGCTGTGAGCTAGGCTGATGCCACGGCACTCTATCTTAGGTAACAGAGTGAGATTCTGTCTAAAAAAAATAAAATAAAATAATGTGAGATTTTATTTTGTCAAGGACTGTGAGATCATAAAATAAAAGGTGCCATACAAATGATTTCCTGTACCAACCTTACTATCTTTAGAGATTACAACTAAGTAATCTTTGGAAATGTATAAAACATTTCCAAAGATCATATTTTGAATTGAAATTGATCAGAATCTAAGTACAGTAAAAATAACTACAATGTTTAAACAACATTTTAATGGCAAAATCACAAAGCAATCTTTAAATAATACATTTAATAACAGCTCTGTATATGCATATGTAAAATTTTATAACTAAATGCTATGAGAACTTAGGAAGAAATGTCCACTTGGGGCAGAAGTTGAAGAAGGTATCATGGCAGAAGGACAGCACAAACTTGCCTCTTTGAAGAATTAGACAGGAGGAGGAGGAAGGAATTGTCAAAGGCAACAGGATGGGGGTGATGCATAGGCATGTGGAGATTGAAGATGCCAGAACTAAAGACAGGGTGGAAAGAACAGTGGCTGGAGTAGGTTTTCTGTTGTAGGGAATGAATAGGAGATAAGGTGGGAGTGATGCAATTGGGTCAGATGGTAAAAGGCCTTTACAATCAGGTCAGAAGTATTAAGGGATCCAAAAGTAACCAGGGCTTCACTTGTTACAGTAATATGTGGCGTTCTCTCTCTCTCTCTCTCTCTCTCTTTCTCTTTCTTTATATATTTATATTTATATATATATATGTGCACAGTGTATATATGTATGTGTGTACACACACAAATAAGTAGTAGAAATAGAAAACATTTCTAAGTTGTCGTGGCAATAATTAAACATTCTCTTTTATTGTATAATACTTTATTGAGCTATTTTATGTTACTCAGGAATGAATTATTTTTTAAACTTAGATTACTAGGTAAATAAATGGAACACACACCCACACACCCACACATATACTCAGATATTTTATTTTATTCATTTAAATCTCAGCTTTATTCCAAAACTTCGAATGGTAACTGATTCATATTTAATGCAGTATAGGTATTTGACTTAACTCTCTTGTCTGGGGAATCAGGCCTCTGCAGGCTGATGTTCCTGGCTGACAGGCTTCAGTCACTTTATTTTCTCACATTTCTGGCTCAGAGGTTTAGTGTGAAGCGGTTTTGCAGAGTTGTGGAATAAATGCTCAAGATTTTCTTCTTAAGATTCACTTTACTTCTATTAGGCATATTTCAATCATGTGTCAGAGAATTTTGTGATCCTTGCATGTCATAATACAGCATTGCATAGGCTATATTTTCTCTGATGTAGTACTCAACAGAGATATACAGAAATGAACATATAAAAATATCTTAGGAATTGTTTTATGAATGGAGTTTTCCAGAGTCCTGAATGAGCATATGGTATTATAAAGTCAAAGAAATATATTAAAAATTTGATGTCAAAGTAAGATTATAATATTTTACTGTTAGGATGCTTGTTCTAGATTAATTATTCTAGATTACTGGGCTCAGGCATTCTGAGATATATGAAAATGGTATTCCCTATTATAAGTCTATAACCACTTTTAGATTCAGAAGCTGAAAGTTGTTTTCACAAAATTGTGAACAAGAATTAAAAGCTGGAGCTCGTATATGGAGAATGTGATGCATTTAGTCATGTGGGAGAGGTTTGTACTTAGGGAAAGGATGATAGGTTTATACACTGAAATATGCAGTCTGTTACCAGATTTTTGTTAACTACTAATATTTACATTAGTAAATCTGGTTAACAAACTCAAACAAATTAACAACAAAATAAGACTACTCTCTAAAGTTAAGCTTAAGTGATTAAAAGACAGAGTTTTGTCAGATTATGACACCCTTTGGTTCTTCAAATAGTATATTTTCTCTCATTGTATATGTTCTCTTTTCTTTTCTTCCCTTCCCCCATTCCTTATTATGTTCTAAACTTTGTAAGTCATTTGTATATACATTAAACTGTATCTTTTCAGGGAGTTAAGATTGTAAATGACGGGTCTAGTCCAAGAATGTATGTATTGAAAAACCCTTAAAATTTACAGTGTAGCTGAAATATTATGCCTTATTGCTAGAATTTAATATTACTAAAACACAAATATAGAGATATCATCAGGTTTTAATTGCCTAGAAAATGCTCATTAGTCTTCTTTGGTTTTGCCCACCATCCCTATTTCGTATTTATTTTGTGTTAACCTCAATTGAACTGGCAGCAAAACAAACTGGAAAAAAAAAGAAAAAAGAAAAAGGAATTCACCAAAGTATTACATTCAAATAATGAAGGTAACAAGGAACAAAGAATCAAACAGAAATACTGTGCAAAGCCAAAGAAGACTGATGTACATTATCTGAGTGATTAAAAGTTGATGGTATATCTATATTTTCCACTTAATTTTGTTTCAAACACTCTAGTTATATTTTTAGTGTTCCTTCTCCTATTATTTATAAAACCCTAGATGCCATATGGCAGGTCAAATTTATCTTTACTTCTCCTATAAGTCCTGGTAAAATACTTTAGTGAAAACAGGTGCAGTTTCAATAAGTACTTTGGCCAATTACTATTGTTGATGTTCAAAATGGAATTTCAAGGCATTTTCAAGGCTTTTGATGATAGTAGCATTGCTTTTTATTCTAATTCCAAGATGATAGTTTTAATATGTATGTATAATTTTTAATAAGTACAAAAATCCATAATTTAGGAAATCATTCGATCCAGCAATAGCATTATTAGGCATCTATCCAAAAGAGCATAAGACATTCTGTCATTATTTCTAAATTTCTTAACCCTTTAACATTAAAGTGCAAATAAAGAGACTATGTCAAGACTAATTATCAAATGCAAATCTATCTTAATCTAAGGCATAAAGAGGAACTTAAGACAAAAAAGTCTTCAAGGAACTTAAGTAGTGACAGACTATATAAGATAACTTAAGATAAACATCTTACCATTTATGGAAGCCAACAGAACAAACAATTGTTATATAATTTAAAATATGCCTACTGTGTTTTTAAAAATAATCTAAGTACAAATTAGTCTTAACTAATCACTTATTAGAAAGTGAAAGCCTGATCCCAAGACTTTTCAGAGATCAATGATCTGGTCCAAAATCAGAGTCATCAGGGTCAAGGTGAGTTCTTAGGAAGGGCACAAAATTCTTCCCTCCACGTACACTGTAATATAGAATACTGCCCACAGTCCCATGCTGAGGGACTGTTGAATCTTTGGAATCTGTGGAAGACCAAAAAATATTTTAGTTTTGTTAGTTTTATGACCATAAGGAATACTTAAATACTAGCTTTCCAGCAGCCACCATAGCCACACAACCAGGAATATGCTCAGGCTGACTCAGATCTAGGTTTCTGACCAATAACCTAGGGTCAAGAACAGGATGAAGACACAGCTACAAATGTGGGTGGTGGTGAAAGGTACTGCCAAACCAGTGGCAGCGGTCCTCCTTCTGGGATCAGTGTACTCTTGGGATTTGCAGCTCACGTATATTTTAAATACAGTGACGATGGAGAGTCCAGGGTGTTATAAGGAAATTTTACATATTATTTATGCAGGTCTTGACATTGGCGAAAAGACAAACACACATAAACAGAATTATGAAGAAGAGCTCCAAAATGCCATCAAATGGCGAGGAGGGGCCTAAAGTGGAAGACTGAAGGCAATGAGGAGTTTGAACTTAGACTTACCAGGAGGCAAAGCATGAGGCCAGCCCTCAAGAAACAGGAAGCTTCTTTTGTTGGATTACAGTGGGAAGTTATGCCAATTCAAAGAGAAAAGTGACTAAAATAATATCTCATTATCCTATCACACTCGTATGTTATTTTTTCTCCAACTTTTAGGGAAGAAAAGTTAAAAATAGAGGACAAATATTAAGGTTTTGAAAAAAAACAATATTACAAAAACAAAACAATAAAAATTAGTCCAATACTAACAGTGAAACATAAGCTATCTGTCACAGGGAAACACACATATATACACCATGCATTCAGAATCAGAATCAATCTTTTAAGGGGAACCATTTGTCATTCTTTTTTGCACTATTATCATTCTAAGAAGTTAGAGGATATAGTAAGAATATTTTAGAGTAGCAGCCTGGTATGAAAGGAAAAGAAAATGAGACTAAACATTTATTAATATAGACATGTCATAAATCTTAGTTTTAATTATTTATATTTTTAAAATATAAAAGTGGTAAAAAATATACATAACGAATTTACCATCTTAACTGTTTATAAGTGTTCACTTCACTACCACTGAGATCATCATATTGTTGCACAACCATCACCACCATTCATCTACAGAACTTTGTGCTGAATCTCTAGACCCGTCAAACAATAACTTCATTACCCCCTGCTGCCAGCCTGAGCTACCACTGTTCTTAGTCTCTAAAAATTTGACTTCTCTAAGCTATTTTGACTCCAGTCTTCATATAAGTGAAATAATATGGTAATTATCATTCTCTGTTTTATTTCACTTAGAATATTCTCATAGTTCATCCATGTTATAGCTTTTGTCAAAATTCCCTCCTTTTTGATGGTGAGTACAAGTGGAATCCATTCTTCGGGTCTTGTGTCACC
>CAUYRT010041158.1:0-21474 GCA_963574885.1 Lepilemur ruficaudatus
GTTGAATGTTAGGGTATTAGAAGAGAGAGTCTGGCACAATATAAGCATGTAAGGACTCTGACCAATGTAGGAGCTGTGATAACAGGAAGTGATGAGTTACAATGTATTTGAGAAGAATTCACAGATGACTTCTTAGATATAGGAAATCACAAACAAGAAGAGGTCAGAAGCAACCATGAAGTTTTGATCCTGCCTGATTAATGTTACAAATCAAAAGGAAGAGCCAAATCAGAGGGAAAATTGTTGGTTGGGTAAAGTGATGAGAACGTTAACTTTGGTCATCTACATCTTGAGTTTAAAGCAATTTCATAAAATTAAAAAGTAGGCAATGGAGTCAAAAGCTAACGTCAATGTAGGAGAGATAAAGACTGGGTGGCAAGCTTCTAATACTCAGATAAAGGGCAGCATTAATTTAATATGGTCACGCACATTATGTCCACATGTATTTACTCATAGATATTTCTTTTTACCAAAATTTTAGTAAGAAAACTTTCCCCATCCAACACCCAAAAGGGGTTACCTTTTACAGAGCTACTTTTTCCATATTTGAATTTACTAAATTTTGTTTTGAATTTGTATAGGCAAATCACTGTGTTTACAAAGGAAAGAGTCCTTGTCCTTTCTGATAAAGACCACTGTGTTTTAGTATTATTTCATTATACATTAGTAGGTTGGAATTCCAGGTGAAAGAACTACCAACTGTTGCTGAAGGTTGAATTGCTTTTGAAAGATGTATAAGAGTTCACAAGAAAGAGAAAATGTAGGGGATCATTCCATGATGAGAAATCAGCATGTGGAAATGCATGAACACATGCTTTTAGAATCAAACAGCATTAAAAACATGTAAAGTTCATGGTAATGTGACTTTGCTAAGAGTTTTCAAAGAACATCTGTGTCTTAATTTTTTCAAGTCTTGCTTAATGTGGACATTAGCTTGCATTTTTAAAACAATAATGCAAATATATGCTGCAACAATGTAAGCTACTTGGTTAGGTGAATTTTTAAATCGAAGGATACATTTAGATAGGAACATGTTAGCATGGGTCTTCTGAGCAATAAACACCAAAATGGGATTAAGTATACCACAATGTGTTAGGTGAATCATGAATAAGATAAGATGAAGAAGCAGCTGGGAAAGACTAAGAGAGCCATCAGCCTGAAATGCAGATCTGATCCCAAGTGAAGAAGAGAGGAAAGGAGAGGGGAGGGAAGGAGAAGAAGGATGGAAGGAGCGAAAGGGGAAGGGTAGAAGAGTCTTAGACTGTAGATCAGTTTTAAGGAAAGTTTGGCAAGGATATTGGGAAGTTTCCCAGCCAAAATTGCCTGTTGGGGAGGTACATAACTCCCAGAAACAAGCAGGCCTAAATATCCCAAGACATGCTCAGTCACTGGCTGGGAGCATGGCCTTAGTGCAAATATCAACATGGGTTTCTGAGTGCCACAGCTAGGTCCTCATTAAGCTATACTGTCTGTCATTAGAGATCTGAGAGCTGCACCTTTGTGGCTGCCACCAGATAGAAACTCATTACTTGTTTCTAGATGATTGTATTTCAAATATTACAATCTGTGCCAATGAAACAAAATGAAATTAGATTAGCTATAACATTTGATTGCTTTTTTTGAATAATTTGGTTATGTTATTATCCAAAACAAAAACTTTTGATCACAGACATTTTGTCTATGGGAACTAAATATGACAAATTCTTTACTCCTCTTCACCTTGAGCTGCAGTGCAGAAATTCATTTTATCCCCAGATTCCAAGCATGCTTTCTTTATATGCAACCCGTCTTACCAATGGTCCTGTGCCAGATGTCACTGTGGTTTTGTTATTAGTACTTTAACTGGTTCTTGTTCCATTAGTGATCGTGGGTGAGGCAGACTGCCAAGACTTGTTACCAGATGAAGATTTGTATTGACCAGGTATTAATTGTATCACTGCCATTCTTTGGTTTATAATTCC
The DNA here is from genome assembly GCA_963574885.1 of Lepilemur ruficaudatus. Lineage (NCBI taxonomy): Eukaryota > Metazoa > Chordata > Mammalia > Primates > Lepilemuridae > Lepilemur > Lepilemur ruficaudatus. Next base: position 1,962 of record CAUYRT010041158.1, read on the forward strand.
AAATAGAAAATAAAACAACAAGCAATAATAAGCATAACAACACCTTATTATGCTCTAGATATAAAACAGTATGTCACCATAGTATTTTTCTAAATAATTGCAGACCAAGTAATTTCAACTGGTATTTGTTTGTTGCAGACATAAATCCTTCTATTTTTCTACATTTTATAATAATTCTGCAATTGAATATACACAGAATGTTGCTTTCTCAAAATAACTAAGGCTTTACTTTTCTCTGATTTCAGAATGTTCATATGACTGTTCCCTACTGCTGCTATAATTAAAAATTATTGTAGTTTTTTTTTCCCATAAATTCCCAGAACTTTCACTGTGACTAGTTGCTATTATTAAAACTTTCGACTCAAATATTTTTTTGTTTTAGAAATCAGCATACAATTTAGGGGCATGTATCTGTTTTACCATTCAGATTATTTATCAGATAGAAATGAGATGCTAGGGTACTAAGATGCTAAGGAAAGCACATATCAAAATATGCATATCATAAATTATCTAAATAGCATGTCCTTATTAAGCAAATTAATATATTTAAAATTTCAAAACTCTTTATGTTCCATTTTTATAAATTATATAGAAAAGTAAGGAAAAATTCTGATTTGAGTTCCATATTTAGCAACAACTACTTACAGAATATTTAACAAATTTTCTATTTTTGATTCTAATGTAAAATAATAGCTAATTATTTTAAGAACATCTTTTGTTCAATGGTATTCTATAAAATGAGTTCCTATTAGAAAATGCATCATTTAACATTTTATCAACAAATATTTGTAGCCGTCATCTAGGTGCTGCTAGAGTCAAAGACATTGTTTCCTGCCAGCCAGCATTAACAGTTTTAGTGAACTGAGGCAATGGGGAAGAACATACCGCATTTCAGTCAGAGTATAAAATATCACCTGAGAATGAATTTTCTGCTCATCAATTTTAGCTTGTTTCTGAGAAGGTAATATAATTATTTCCCCCAAAATCAAAAAAGTTTTAAACAAAATATCCAACTCAATCTACTTCATCATGGCCATTTAAATAAAGAAAACTTTCATGATGGTCCAAAATATTTTATTTCAATAATATTTGAATTCTATCAATCCCATAAAATATGTAAATATCAAAATCCAAAAAATATTAAAAGTGAATAAGCCTACTATATCTACCCTATATCCAAAACTACTGCCTTGTTTAAAAATTTTTCTTTTTCTGAAAAAACTTTTTCACTGTTTGTGTTTCCAAACCTTTTTTCAATTATATTAGGAAACACAATTGGTTCAACAAGTGACATTTTAAAAACAGCTACAGAATAAATTGTCTTTGGTTATCTTCTGGTTGTAATAAAGTGTATAGAAAGGATGCTACTTAGAAAATCCTTCTCGCCAATATTCTGACCATGGAAGTTACTAACTTGCCTGTATTTGAAAAGCTGGGACTTAAATCAATCCTCCCTAATCATATGCTGTGAAGTATAATCATGTTTTAATTTTCAGTGAGGAAAAGAAACAGGAGTAGAAAAAAGGATACATTGGAATAATTTTGTGTACTTCTGTTTCTGAGGAATAATATATTGATATAATGCATAAATATAAAATAAAATGACTGATATTTTCATCATATTTAAGTAACATATATACTTAGTTTTAAAGACGGTATGGCAAAGGATAGTGAACATTTGGTTTAGCGTCTAAATGGTCTGGCCTTAGATAAGTCATTTTTGTTTCAGTTTTCTCATCAGTGAAATGTGACCTACAAATTATATTATTTTCAAAGTCCCATTTTAATTTAACTTTCAGTTCTGTATTTCCATCAAATTCACATTGTCTCTCACATTTTTAGAGTTCCTTTTCAGGAAAGGTCTAAGGATAGTTTATTTGAATATCATCATTGGTGACAAATTTATATATTCTTGGATAAATGTAATTTTAGGAAATGGCCAAAAGTCATTTAGAGCCGTGACTGGTCAGCAAGTTGGGCTAACAAATGAACAAATGTTACTATTTTATTATTTTGATTTAAAATAATGATATATATTCATGGAGGGGCTTATTTTATCACAAGCCATCAACTGACCCTGAAATCAATTCTGTAATTCATGTGCATTGGTTTCATCTCCAAAAGTAACAGCTTTGAAGAGCCAACTGCTATTTAATGGTATAAACTCTACTTTGTTAAAAATGAATTTCATGAATTCGTATCATAACTAGTATCTATTTCTAAGGTCAGCCTATGGAAGTAGGCCATTATTACAGAGCTAAGAGCCATATTATACTGAATATGTAAATATCTAAACATATTTTCATCTAGGCTAACATTTCACCAGAAATAATATTAACCAACCAGACTTTCAAGTAAAATATGTTAAAGGTAGCTCTTTCACAGAGTATAGTTCCTCTGTTACTTTTGTTTCAATCTCAAGAGTTCAACTAAACTATAAGAAGTTACATTCTTAAGAGCATGGTTTAGTCACATCAATCAATAAATATCTACTTAGCAACATTATATGTAGGGCAATGTGCCAGGTATTGGGATGGTGGGGCAGGGAGAGGAAAGGAGGGGGGTTGAGCAACGGAGGAGTTACTGAAGAGGGCTTTCACAGGTGGTACCTTTTCTCAAAGTGAATATCCCATCCATATGAAGGAGAATATATTTTTACTAAGCCAAGGAGAGAGTTAGTTATTGTGCACAGTCTACAAGCATATCTTGGGAAGACTTGGAAGTCATTTATTAGGTAATAAACATGATCGGGCCAGGATTTTTCTTTTATCAAAACCATAGTGCACACAAGATTATTTTGGCTGCTGAACAAGGTGATTTCTGCCCCTAATTATGAAATTAATTTGTCTCTTAGAATATGGTAGCTGGGAAGATCTGGGGAATGTATTTTTACCTAGATGGATTTTTAGAATTCTATTCCAATATATGAAGATAAGAGTCAAGAATAAATTCCTTCTAGTGATGGAATTTTTTTCATACATAAAAATGTATTTTTTAAACTGAAAACTCAGTACCAAAAAAATGAAATGCAAGTCAAATATTTTGTGTCAAAGGCATTCTAACATTATAAAATGGACATGTGAGATTTTCACACAAGCTTCTTATGAGTTATATTTTTCAGGAGATGAACATTATCCATAATCAGTACTTGAAATTTCAATTTATACCCACCTCTAAGATGCATGAAAAGCAATTATGTGCCTGAAAGACAAGTTTAGGCTGTAGTGACTACAATCTCAATACACTTAAAAGCATTCAATTTTTCTCTTGTCAAAGCCAGAGGCTTTCTAAATGAAGCACTATCCAATCATAATATTATAATTCAGATACTTATTTTTAATGGAAAACTTTTTTATATCTTATAATTATTCATTTCTTTGCAATAAACCAATAAGAGATCAACTCTTCACCCTATAGTAGGTTTAAGTGCCAAATCTAGTTTTCTGTTAAATGTGAAGTAAAAAAAAAAAAGTTCTTACATTGGTTGATGTAATAATAATCATATTAACTATCTAGGAAACAAGATATCTATTTAGTTGTTTTAAATGATTATTTAAAGCCTGAAGACTGAAGTTTGCATTCTAAAAACTAGAGGCTGATTTAACATTCTATAATATTTTAAAGATACTTACTAGCAATTAGATTAAACAACTCTCTTCCTAATAACCACAAAACAATTGAAAATATTTCTAAAGCAGTGGCCCTCAAATTATATAATTGCCCAATTTTTTTCAGGTTCCTTTGTTGAAGTTAACTACAGATATTTTAATTTCATCATCTTTAAGACACCAGCCACTAAGTAAGATGCTGAGTTAACAATAAACCTTTGCTCAAAAAGATTGCTATAACATGATTAATGCTGTGAATATACAAAATATCATGGAAGTGAAGAAGTAGCACTAGCTCTGGGCTATTCTGGAAAGGGTGAGGAAGACAAGATTAAATTTAACCTGGGATTTTGAGGAGTTTTTGAAGTAAACCAAGGAGTAGGTATTCTGTGTGGAAGAAAGTACATGAAAAGGTGTGGAGGTTTGTAGAAACTGCAGCATGTTCGGAGGATCACAAATGGTTTGGCAAAGCAACAGCAAAGGATAGGATGGGAAATTACATAAAATGAGGCAAAAAATTTGCCAGGGTTCAGATCACAAAGGGGGCCTTGTTTTATTTATTAATAATTACAGTTAGATAGGAAAAAGAAATTTCAAGAGATCCATTGTGCGGCAAGGGGACTATAGTTAATGGTGATGTATTCTTGAAAAATGTGAAGGTAATGGATATTATGTGCTCTTACCATAAAAATTATAACTACATCAGGTAATGCATTTGTTAATCACATATATTTAACTCTTCTGCAATGTATGTGTACTTCAAAACATTATGTTGCATGTGATAAAAACACACAATGTTGTCTGTCAGTTAAAAGGAAGGGAGGGAGGAAAGAGGAAAGAAAGAAGGAAGGAAGAAACTCTTATTTGTAGTATCTTTTTCATACTGATGAACATGTACCTCTGGATGCTGGCAGGCTGCTGGTACAAAGTAGGTACCAGGGTGTAAGAAATTGACAGGATACATATGGTGCACTTACCTGACATATCAATTTTATTTGGTGATTTGAAGGAAAAGACAATTTCAAAATTATCTTGGGTATGTTATGGAAAGGAATGTATACCTTGCAAACCTTTTTAAATAAAATTAGACTTCAATGAAATGCCACAGTTGTTACAGACCATTCAGAGAGAATCCACTGAAGCCTACTCTTTGGGGGGTTATGTGTTTCCTAACCCACCATGAGGAATACTTGGGGAGAAAGATTGAGCAATGCTGCTAGGCGAGGGGCAACCACTGAAAGACCTGAAACACAAGAGTGAAAGCATTGGATTTATGATCGCGATTGTGGTTGCAGTATAGAGGATGAACTGAAGAGGAGGGAGATCACTTTAAAAGTTATAGCAATAATATGTTGGTGGGTGAGAAAATAAATTAAGGCAGAGGCAGAGCATGCAGAGCTGAGGTGAAAGTAGAATCTACAATAATGTCTAGGTTGTAAGGTTTTGGCTTCTAGGCTAGTGCTAGTAATACTTATTCTCCATTCACTCATTTACTCAGCACTGACTATTTAGTATCGCCACCTTACTGTAAGCCAAACTCTGAAGATATAATGATAAAGAAGATATGAAACTTCTTCTGAAGAACTTCAGAATTGTTTTTGTAAGTCTGCATGAAAATAAAGTAAAATTACATGTATTCATTAAAAATATTAGGAAAAAAACACATTCGTGGCTGGCCAGGTGTGGTGGCTCAGGTCTGCAATCCTAGCACTTTGGGAGGCTGAAGTAGGAGAATCACTTGAGGCCAGGAGTTTGACACCAGCCTGGACAGCATAGCGAGACCCTGTCTCTACAATAATAATAATAATTAGCTGAGCCTGATGGCACACACCTGTAGTCCTAGCTACTGGGGAGGCTGAGACAGGAAGATCACTTGGTCCAGTGAGCTAAGATCATGCCATTGCACTCCAGCCTGGGTGACAGAGAAAGACCCTGTCTCAAAGAAAGAAAGGAAGGAAGGAAGAGAAAAGAATGAAAAGAAAAAGACATTTGTACTGTCCACATTGTGCTTAGCACATAGTAATCAGTTAATATTTGTCAAATGAATGAAGTCAGTCTTGATAATGTTCTTTTCCAAACATTAGTTTGTCTGTTTTTTTTTAATGGAAGAATGGAATAAAAGTATTGCTCATATAGTTTGAAATGTAAAAAAAAAAGAAGTATCTTCACTAAGGCAACAAAGTGCTGCTAGCAATAAATCATTCTTTTATAGTATGGAAAGGAAAATTGGATAGTTTTTTCCCCCCTACTAAACATTGCCTGTAGTTGTTCCAAGAAATGTTCTCCATTCCTAATGTTCCTCAAATGAATTTTTTAAAACAAAACACTAAAAGCACACTTTGCAAATCAGTTACCAGAAAGTACAATAATGTGCAACAGCCAGCACACAAAGCTGTATAATGAGTCCATTTTACTGGTCCTCCTACTTTGGCAAGCCATTTATGAATACAGAAAATTAATCAAAATTAGCATCACATCCTTAGGTCATGTTCTCTTAAGTAAATATTCTATATCTTTAAATTCTGCATGATCTTCTTTGACAGTTGTGGAAGTATAACCCCATATGAAAATCCCAAGAGTAAAGCTTTTGCAAAAGCCTCCTGCTGTGTGTTCTATTTTTTCTACTTGCCAATTTTTAAAAAATCAGGTCAACAACTCAGGTATGAATTTAATGTTTTTCAGATATTCCATGCAGTTAAAATAATGCCTTACATATTTTAGTATTTACAGTTTGCAAAATGTTTCTGCTTAATGCTCTCAATCAATTCTCAAAACTGCCTCTTGAAGTAAGCAGGGGAGATCTTCCCCTTCCTTATTCTACAAATTAGTCAACTAAGGCTCAGGGTGGTTAAAAAACATAGCCATGCCCACTTAACTATTTGCTGACAAACCAGGGCTGGTTTCCTGTATGTTAGGTAGGCATAATAATATTGAGGAAATGGCATAATAACTAACATGGCATATATTCATGTATCCATTCATTCAAGGATCCAACTGATGCTAGTTTTGTACTTACTATGCCCTAGATTCTGCACCATCCACTGCAGTAAAATGACAGCCAAGTTAGACGTCGTCCTTTCTTTCATGAGCTTATAGTCTATTTATACATTTTGATTGCCAGAGAACAAGTATATTTTAACAACCAAATGCGTAATTTTAGTACTTTCCTGTTTACCTGTTCTCTAAATATTTAAGTTATATTTTGTACCATTTGACACAAAGGAAAAATGAAAACTGAGTTGCTAGTTTTTGCTAGAACCACATGATGCTTACTGCAGCTTATCCTACATATTACCGTTTTCACTTAAAAAATTTACGCTTGTTGAAATTCTTGGAATAATGAAGAGCTACCCAGAAATCTTCCAACACACCTTCCTCATCTAATTAGTAATCAATATTCCCGAAATGACAGGACTTCTGAAAATGTTATGTTTGAAGAGAGCAGCTGTAGTTTTTGGCAAGGAGACCATGAATGTATTACAGTTATATCTAAATACCACACATATCATGGTAAGGAAATGCAAGAACTATTAGACCAAAAAATAAAAACTGTTATTTCATCTTATTATGATTATAGGTATTTTTCCTGATTTTTTTCTTGGGAATTTTTTATTCTTAAAGTTTACCATCAACAGGAAATAGTGGGAATAAACATTCTATTTTAGTTTTCAAAAATAAAGTGGCAGGAAGTAGGAATCATACTTCACAACCAATAAAAATAGTAAAACAAGATATGATCCAGGCAAGACCTCAGTATATCATCTTGCTACCTGGCCCACAGAATTTGGAGGCTTCTACTGTTGGGATTAAGCTATATAGGAGGGCATTTTAGCTAATATATTGGACTTTGAAAACTGAAACAAATATAACATTTTTTTCTTTCCACTAACATATGGTATATTGATATGCACCAACATAACTTCAGGTTCTATTTTAGTTTCACAATTTTCACATTACTTGAAATATGAACTTGGAATCTTAATAGGCAAGTATAGTTTGGGGAATGGAATGGAGAAGTCAGACTATGTGATCGAGGAAAGCTTTATGTCAAGGTAAGGCTTGATATAGGTATTAAAAGATGAAGCTTTGTCTATTCAAAAAGAGAGGTGAGGGGAATAAGCATGTTTGTTAACAATGAAAGAACCTGAGTAAACAGAATTTGTGTGTGTGTGTGAGAGAGAGAGAGAGAGACAGAGAGAGAGAGAGAGAGAGAGAGAGAGAGAGAAGAGAAGGTTGGGGGATGAAATCGGCTCAGGAAACTGCTTGAAGACCAGTAAGGCTGGAAGAGATACTACTGAGATATAGTATTCTAAAAGATTAGAACTTATCCTTTTTTTCGGGGAGAGGGGTATCTTTTTGTAAATGATCCTGTTAGGTTTTGAGAAGGCAGGAGCTGACTGAAGGTTTTATAATAGTGCTATAACATAATAGATGAACCTGTCAATGGTAAACTGCATGGACTGGGGGAAGACCTGGAAGTCAAGAAAGTTACCCACCAAAATGATGCTGGGAGAAATGAGGAGGGTTCAAATATGTAGCCATTATCTCAGAAGATAAGAATTCATATCTTAGCTAACTGGCTGTATAGTCAGCTGTAAAACTCCAGCATGACTCCTAATCTTACAGATATCAATTTTATTAGTAATATGAAGAGGTTCCCTGTTGTATAATATCTAAAGCCCTTCCTGTCTCTAAAATTCTGTTAGTAAGAAGACTCTTTTTCAAAACTGGAGGGACTAACTTTCTTAATCAACTTCCAGAAGAATCCTGTTGATGGTCTTTTTAAAAACATGGCTGACTTCCAGTTAAGGCACATGGCTGATTTCCAGTTAACCTGGTTCTCACATAAGATGTTTTCTAGGATGCTTCTGACCTGTGGCTCTTCCCCTTCATGTGGCTTCATTTTTATACCCCAGCTTGCCTTGAGCCCAGTTGTGTTGATAATCCCAGTCTTGCTTTAATTTAGCCAATTATGTTCATGACTTATCTAAATGAGCAGTTCTGATTCATTTTAAAGTCTTGGTTTTAGAAATATGTTATTGTGGCTGCTCCTTATCTCCTTCAATTTAGAAGCCCTGAAGCTGGAGGCTTGATTTCTTTTTGATTAACCCTATCAAAAAAAAAGGGCTGCCAAGTTTACTCAGCTGTGATATCAACTCCCCCCTCCTGTATAAGAGCAAATGTAGCCTAAAATGAAATAGAGAAAGTTAATCACTAAATCTTTGAACTATGATTTCTGCTGAAACTCTTCTTTAGAAATTTTTCTTTCCTTCACAAACCAACATAGGCAAATAAACAATTGCATGCAACTGTGCATGTTTAATTCACAAAAATACTATAATTATTATTTTAGCTTCAATGTCAACACTAACAGAGCCTTTAAAGTAATCCCTGGCATTCTAAATTCTATGCAAATTGTCATAAATTTCAAACTCTTGCATTAGCAAAAAGGTAAATATAGTTTAAAGTGCTTGTTGTCTGCAGTGATATATATTGTTATGATACAATGTTTCATGTTTGGAAATTTTGCACAGAAGTACATATGCACAGAAGTATGTACGAATGTACAAATCTACTTTGGCATGGCACTCATGGGTAGTAGAGGAATTTTTGTTTTTGTTTTTTCCTTCAAAGATGACATAGAAGCTCTCCTTTTGTAAGCTCTTCTATGGCTCTCCCTCTTGGACTTCCAGGCAACCTGGTGTTTTGATTAACTGTGAATCCTCATCTCTGTGAGCCACCTGCCAGCATGATGTGTCTGTTCCTGTCACTTCCCATCCACCAGCGGCTGCATCACTTTGCTTTATGTTGTACCCACAGTGAATTCTGAGGAGCTTTTATGAGCTAGTGTTTGATGCAAGAAACATGACACTATTTATTATTGTAACTGCAAACTCAGTGCAGTGTCTTGGATAACCCAATGAGGGATCCCCATCCCACAAAGTTTCAGAGGTAATAGATTCTTTCCTGGAGAGTGACAAACATTCATTTTCTTCAAAAACATATCTTTATTATTAACTGCAAAGACTCCCTGATTGCTTACCAAATTAAGAACTTATGCCTGAGGCTCACATTTACAGCCTTTCACAATATGGGACCAATAAGCCTTTACAACTTTCTCATTTGCTCTTTCTTATGTGTAGCCTTCGCTACTTAGAATTCGAAGCACACACTATAGTCACCCAGATTTCCATACTAATCCTCATATTAGAATGTCCATTCTACCCCTTGTCTTTTTGGCAAGATGCTGTCCACATTTCAAAGCCAATCTCAAATGCCACCTCATCCAAAGAAGCCTTTCCTGAGGTCTATATCTAAAATAAACAGTATATATGGTGAGCTTAATGAATGTTTTGCATACATGGATGAATGAATTCCAACTGATAGATTCTCCTTTTCCTTATAAACTTCAGAAATTTTTATAACTTTTTAGAGCACCATTTATATTCTTGTTATTTGATTGTGTTTGTCCTCACCCTTTCCACACGCACTGAAACGTAAACTAAATAAAGGCCAAGACAATGTCTTATTTGTCTTTCTATCCCTCAGAGGATGCACAGAACACATTATAGGTACTTAACAAATTTCTGTTGAATTGGTCTGAATTACGGGTCCTAATTGCTAACAAATCCTGTACATGGTGTAAAGAGATCACAAACTGTCAGGGAGAATTTGAGTGGTATCTAAGAAGGCCAGTCTTGAATTTAATAAAGTTTAGAGTCAGTTAGTTTTAGTTAGTACTAATAAACTTGGTCTAGACTTCATCACTTTTTACCTCCTATCTAGGCTTTAGTTCCAATCATCTAGCATTTATCTTTTTATATACTTTTACATAGCTTTTTTTCCCGTCAATAATAGAAAATTTGAGAGGAAAAACTCTGAGAAATATAAGCAAGAAGATATATATCATCCATATATGTACCATAGACAGTAAGATATATTGATATAATATTATAGAACTAATTCTGAATCCTAACTTTTTTTTTACTATATGCAATAATTGTGATTATTTTCACATAATAGTTTTTCAAAAACACAGTATTGAATGGTTGTATTATGTCTTGTCCCGTGAATGAAAAACTTCCTAAAACCTCAATTCATCTCTTTTAATATCTCTTTGTATGTTAAAGACATTACTCTATTGTCATATTTGCCGTAAGAGTTTTCTCTAGTTTTCCCTTTGTATGTGTCTATTTTTTTTTTACATATACATTTTTTTTCTCTAATCAAATGGTCAGTTTTTCTTTCCTAAATTCTGTTATTTTATGCATAGAAATATCATCACCACTTTTAGAGATTTAACATTTACATAGATTTTTCATCTTTTTATGGTTATGTTTTTGTATGTGATGTTTATATGATTTTATATTGATGTGAGAAAATATTGGCTTTAGTCTTTGTTTTTATTGTCTACATCATTCTATTCATTTTCTCTAAAACTGTGCTAGATGATAAATACGTACTGAGCAGTTTCTAAGTGTCAGGTTCTTTTGTAGCCTTTGTATGTATTAACTCAATTCTTATCAATATCTCAGGAGGTTGATCCAATCACCGTCCTGTTTCACTGAATAAGGAAACTGAGGCACAGAGGAGTTAAGTAACTTGCCCATGATTACCCAAGTATCAGAGCTAGGATTAATTCCCAGGCAGTTTGGATCCCGGGACCATGTTCATAACTACTATACAACACTGTAACTACTAAATAATCTGTTTCTTCTCCATTGGCTTGTGATATTCCCTCATTATATAAAAGCTGCATATACTATGACCTGCTGAAGTACTGTCTATTTTGTTGAACTGATCTGTTCATCAGATACTTAGGTCAGCCCCACACTGTTTTAACTAATTGAAAACAAATTTTTATATTTGATAGAGACAAGAGCTTCTTTCATAATTCATTCTTGAGTCTTGCCTTTTATCTTTTCAGATGAGGTTTACAGTAATTTTTGTCAGAATAAAAAAAAACCCTGCTTTGATGTTGGTCAATCTATGAATCTTTTAGAACGAACTGATAGCTTTATAATATGCAGACTTTTCATACAGGAACCTCGAGTTTTGCTTCTCTTGTTCAAATCATGTTTTCGTTTGTAAGTCGTTTTATCTAGGGCAGAAGGCAAAGTGGCTGACTAAAGACATCGCTTACTGGACAATCCCAGAGGGAAGAAAAGATTTTAGATAGAGGAGAGGGGCAAAAGGATACAGCTTAGGTGTAGGTCAGAGGAATAAGTTCCAGAGCCTGCAGGAGACTTCGTGGAGGGAAATTGTGAAGTAGAGAAGGAAGAGGAAAAAGGGAAAACAGATATTGACAAGGATCAAACCCAGAGAGTCTCAGAGCCCAGTGAAGAGCTAAGGGGGATCCCTTTCTCCTTCCCACACTCCTTGGGTGATCAGAGGGCTACCAAGTTACTTGGAACCTTTTCCACTCCCACAAGCCCAAACACTGCAGCAACTATGGAACTATGGGGAGAACTTGCGTGATCCTAGAGCTTAAAAATTCCATGTGGGGTTCCCCTCCAAGGAGAGTGATTGGAGAGGCCAGAGAGCCAGCTTCCTTCCATTCAGACTCGTATGCTCCCCCCTCCCCCACCCACTGCAAATGGGAGAGCAGTAAGATCCGAGAATTTGGCAAGCAGCTGCCTCTCCCCAGCTGGCATGTCCTCCAGCCTGAGGTTTCCACAGAGAGTGGGGCCCATGCCTTTCCCATTAAGGCATGGACCTAGGGTGCCTGATCGGGGAGCTCTCTGCCTGCCTGTACTTGGAGACACATGCCAGTGAGTCAGACATATAGGCCAGGTCCTGTGTCCCCAGGACTTAAGTGGGTTGCTGGGGGACACAGGCCAAGGAGATTTGAGATCTCCTCAGAGGCCAGGAGGCGAGGGAGCCCATGTGGGTGGAATTAATGGGAAAATACTATGGGGGTCTGAGACATGGTGATCTGGGGGAGCACCCGTTCCGCCCATAGGAAAGCTGCACTGTCAGGCTAGGTCCTCCGGCAGGGAAGATCCCAGCCTGTGGCGCCATAGCAACCCATGCAGTACATTCAGGCACATGTTTGCAACTGGACACTGGAGGGCAGGGGTAAAGCAAGAGGGGCAGAGCTCACTCCCAACAGCCAGTTGGGGAATTGAGGCCCCTTGCTCATGAGCAGTCTTCCCAGTTAGGAGAGCTTGCCTCGACTCTTCTCCCAGGGATTTTCTCCAGGAGCTGGCAAAATGACCTCCGAGTCCTGCCAAGGCTTTACAAAGCCTTTCAGGCTCACCCAACCTAACTGTGCCCAGCCTCGCTCCTCCAATGGCCTCTGCCATGGTGGAGAACAAGCAATCCTCTGGGAGCTATGGTGCCCCTCCCAAAGCCTGGCTCATTCAAGTGCTCCTTCTGAGGGACTAGAGCTTATTATAGACACAAAAGATATCTCTGCGGTTGGTGCTTTCCTGCAAGCATCAACCACTGACAGGGAGAACAACTCTATAGCTCATCACAGCATCTATCAACTCAACCAAACAAGGCATGCCTGATTCTTACTCACAAGCATCATATCCCATCTCAGAGATTAAGCTGGGGGTCCCAATACAATTCACACTGCTAGGAAGAGGTGAAGACAGCAGCATAGAAGCAACCTGTGGAGACACTGTTTTGTAGAGAGAAACAAAATTATAGGCAGCTCAATCTGTAAGGGGTCTCCTTCTTCGACTACAGACCTATGGGCTGATCAGGGAGTTGCTTGGAGTCTGTGCAGAGACATTCCACCAGAGACCAGGTGCAGCAGAGATTTCATGCCTGCCAATCCTAGGTTTCTACAACTGGAGCCATCCTCATCACTCTGGTGCATGGAGCCAGGTCCAATTGGGACCAGGCCTTTCAGTAGAGGCTTTGCATCACTCCTACTGGGCCAGAGAAAGAACAAATGCTTCTCCCCTAGGTCAAGCCCTGTGACTTGGAGCTGAGCACACTTCCTCCTTGGCATAGGAGCTAACAGAGGAGGCTCCCCTAGACATGACAGGCACCACTTGGGAAGTCTGGGCAACTGCCTCAGTGGGTCCTAGGTGTGGGGGGAGAACCTTAGCCAACCAATAGCTCCAGCCCACCTATGTGGACTCAGAGCCACTGACACAAACCCCTGCCTGCGTGACTAGGCATCAGCAGTCCCCACATTGGGGAACAGGCCCCCATGTGATCTGCTCCACCCCCAAAATCCCCAGAACCAGCTCTGCAGCTCTTGCTGTGCCTGAGTCCGAAGCTTTGTCCCTGTAGCTCCAGGGCCCCCGCCAGGCTTCCGACTCCACTCCTGAAACTTCAGAGTTGTGCTTGGACCCCAAGACCCCACCTGTAGTCCAAGCTACTTGGGAGGCTACGGCAGGAGGATAGCTTGAGTCCGGGAGTTTAAGGCTGCAGTGAGCTATGAATTCTGCCACTGCACTCCAGCTTGGGAGACAGAGCAAGACCCTGTCTCAAGGCAAAAAAAAAAAAAAGGTAATTGAGGGACCAAGGGATCAGGCAGTGGATCCTGTGGGATGAGGAGGCATTCTGCTGGATGGCTTTTTAAAATGTTTCCTCCAAAGTCATTTGCCTCATTAACAATGATTTTTGTCTTAGAAGTCTCTTTGATTTTATAAACGGACGTAATTTCTTGTTCTTTTATGAATGCATACTGCTCTAGATTTCAATAAACCCATCACACATTTTCACCATAGACTAAAAGTGTCTATAGGCACTTTTTCTGCAGTATTACTAATGTCATCTTTATCATCACTATTGCCATGATCATCTAGATTCAGAACCATCTCAGCTATTTCTCCATCAGTCAATGAATGAACAACTGTAGCCTCATTATTGCTGTTCAAAAAACTCTTTTGATATGCACTTCTTTCAGCTTACTGACAAACTCTGAAGGTATATTTTTTGCATATATAAGGAAGTCAGACCTCATTCTTTTCTCACTGGATGTATGGAATCCTTCAAAATCACCAACTTGTTCATCATCCTTCCTGAACATGAGCAGGTTACAGGTTGTGCCAGGCATGCACAACTATTAACATGTCTTCAGTTGCTGTGTTCCAAGCATTTGCAACAGCATAATATGGTAACTTTCATGCTAAACTTTTGAAAACCTTTTAAACCCACACCTTTGTTCACTGCTACTAACCCGGTTCAAGAAAGTGTTTTTATGTTTACTTGTCATTGATCTAAGGATACCCTGGTCAAATGGCTGAATTAATGAAGTCACATTTGGGGGAAAGTATAATACATGGCATAAACATTATTTTTGATGATAATTTCAGCTGGAGAATAAGTAAAACATTTGTCAAGGAATAACAAAATCTTACAGTCATCATCCAGCTTTACTGCAGTAAGCATGAGCCACTGGTACAAAATGTTTGTGAAACCAAACAGAAAAGATATTTCTGGTGATATATTGCCATTTTGTTATCATAATAATGGACTGGGAAGAAATTCCCTCCTGGAAAACAGCTAGAATACAAGCTTTTGCTTATCACAGCAAGTTTACACTTACTTGTGCCTGCTGCATTAGCACATCCCAGCACAGATATTAGGTCCTTGGCATCCTTAATTCCTGTAGGGGCTGTCTCATCAGTTGTAGCCAGTGTCTTTCTGAGACAATAATGCCCAAACGGTGGTGTTTTATCAACATCATAGACTTGTTCTGCCATCAGATTTTCATCAGCAAAAACGTTGGCAATCTCATCAATGAATTTTTCCACTGGTTGATGATCAGCAGATGCTTTGTCATCACAAATCTTTAAAATTTTAATGCCATGTCTTTTCTTAAATTTCTGCAACCAGCCTGTTGAATATTCATAGTTCCCTTCAATTTTGAGTTCATTGTGTTTAAGTTCATTTAGATCTTTGCTTGTTTCATGATCAGCATACCATTAAGTGGCATGTGTTCACTGTGACACTGACTGATCTACTCTTTGAAAATATAATTCAGGCTGGGTGTGGTAGCTCACACCTGTAATCCCAGCACTTTGGCAGGCCAAAGTGGGAGGATTCCTTGAGGCCAGGAGCTTGAGACCAGCCTGGTCAACATAGTGAAACCCTGTCTTTTAAACCAATGATTGAGATATTTAGCTTTATGTGGTGTTTTTGTGTTGTTGTTTTGTTTTTCGTTAACTTTTGTTCATCACTTTTAGCATATAACTTCAACAGTTTAGCCTTCTGTTACCTCAGCTCATATACGGTGGTCATTCTAATACTACTCTTCTGTAAGATGTTTCACACTTACACCACCCTCCAATTTCTTCAACAGCTTGACTTCTGTGCTATACATAAACATAAATGATTCCTCCACTGTTATTCAGGAGTATCTGCAGGCTTTTTTTTTTTTTTTTTTTTGGCATTTTCAACAATATCTTCATACCGCAGAGCAAAGAATAAGGAAAAAAAACATGAGTAACGCACAGAGGTCTTGGCCCCACATGGGAAATCTGCGCTTAGTACATCTGGTCTGCACCTGTTCCATTTTATTACCCTTTGTGGGTGGGGTGAGGTTATACTGGGGAATCTGGACATGCATGGAAAATATATATTGCAGCCTACAAGGACTGGGAATGTCTTTCTTCCCCTGGGAATACTGAATAAGCTGTGTGTTGTGCTCCTGCATTTTGCATGAGCGCTCCTGCAACCTATCACATGAGGTCAGGTGTGGAATTTTCCACCGGTGGCATTATGTTGGTGCTCAAAATGTTTCAGATTTTGGATCTTTTTGAATTTTGGATTTTTTCATTAAGAATGCTCACCCTATACTTAAAAGTAAGGAAAAAAACTTTAAGTTTTGAATTTTAAAACTTAAAATTGAGAATTGAGAATAAAAAAGAAAGATCAACAGCTTTGTTCCTATGAAATAATAACTTGCAATCAAGTTACCCTGTAGTCTCAGTACAATTTCTCTTCTTGCTTTTGCTTTTTCTACTACGTCTTCTAATGTCTAAGCTACCAACATACTTGGGAATCCAAACCGTTGGGCCATTCTCTATCAATAGGTTAGGCAAGGCTATTCTGAGGTTGATAGATAACTCTAAAATTTCAGTGGCTTAAATAGCACTTTATTTCTTATTCACTCTACCTGTTCATCGTGTTTCTGCCGAAGGCTCTATTCCAACACACACGTCACTCTGGGATTCAAGTTTAGAGAAGTCCTACTCTCTAGAATGTTCCCTGTCATGATAGAAAAGAAGAGGGCAGGGAGAATTGTACACTAACTTTATAAATGTTTTTGCCAAGAAGTGCACTTAAATTCAAGGGAGAAAAAACTGTGAACTTATTATGCCAGAAGGAAGGGGTAACTAGAAATCATGTACAGTGGTAATGTCTACTACATATCTTAAACATAGCCTACCATCTCTTTTTTCACAGTCAAATCCGATGTTTAAATCAGCAGCAATGTGTGATTAATCCAGGTCTCCGCTTTTGCAGCTACCTACAAGAAAGACTACCGCACTTCACTGACACTACTCTGACTGACAAGTCCCAATTATCAGCCCTGAAGTAGGGTGTAGCTTTATCTCTGTGTTTCGTTTTATCTTATGGGTGTTTCCCTGACTAATCAGCCACTGCTTCTACATTAACAGCACAAATGCTTCACGATCACTTTTTTCTTCTGCCATCTTCAAGGATCACAATATTTTCCCATCCTCTTAAATATTAAAATAGAAATTCATGTTTGCAGTGGCATTTTGTGCAATGATATACTTCAATGCCCATCCAAAATTTCTATATTTCCATACCAACTGCTCAGATAATACCTTCATCCTCACTATTCATACCTTAAGTACTTACATGAGGAGAATAGGAAACAAGAAACACAATGGATGTCTTGTTAGGATCGCTCCTTTATAGAAAAACATAATTAACAAAATTTCAGAGCACATTGAGAGCCCATGAGAAAATTATGTATTAGTATGGAACCAATAAAAAACACATGATTAAGTCCAGATAGTATACCAAATTATAAATAATGAATTAAAATTAATGAATGGATTTTCTTACATTTTTCATGAAAGCTTTATAATACTGTTCAGTGAATACATGTTTATAATTGTTTCCAGAAGGTCTCTAAATGCCATTTCTAGCCTTTGTAGGGCATTTTGAAAAGAGAGACAAGATTAACCCTTTGAATCTTACCATGCTTGTAGTTCCCAGAAATCTTCATGAAGAAAAACACAGAGCTGCACCTGCTGTTTGCTTTTTAAATTTCTCATTAACATTATTTCTGTAGATGCTAATGAGCTATAATCCATGGGCTAATTTACTGGTTGTGAGTTCATCAAAGAAACACTTCAAGAATGCTTGATGCTTATAGGGAATTATTTGATATCTTAACCCTTTTCAGTGGTGCTAAGTTTATAGATAATCAGGAAATATTTATTGAACTGCATTAGTCAAATTGAGTAGCTTGCTTCTGCTTTCCTGCACTATTGTAGACTGGTGCTTTGGTATGTGAAAATGAAAATCTTATAGATTACCAGAAATTTACAAACATTTTCTTCTCTGATGAACAGCTTTCCTCATTAACAAGTTTCAATTATATTGAATTAATAGAATGAGCATCATCTGGTGCCAGATATTCTACTGATGAGAAGTCTTAAAACCCCATTCTGGACACTGAAAGGAAGTCAGACTTTTTTGCCATAAGAGCCCTAAGAAATGGATGAACACTGAACACATTGAGCTTATTTTTACTCTGGGTATGTAGGCATGCATTGGAGGTTTACTCTGGTTATTAGCCTTTGTGGTAGGCCTCTCAAAGATGTCTATATCCTAATTCCCAGAACTTACTAATACATTACCTTATATGGAAAGAAGATACTCTACGGATGTGATTTAATCAAGAATCTTGGGATGGGGAGATTATCATAGATTATTTGGGTAGGACTGATAGGATGACAACAATCCTTATAAGAAGGACTCAGGAGGAAGCAGAAGAGAAGCCTATGGGATGATGGAAGTAGACATTGTAGTGATGTGTTTTGATGACAGAGGAATGGGCCACAAACCAAAAAATATGGACAGCTACTGGAACCTGAAAATGGCAAAGACAAGGGAATCTCACCTCCTAGTCTCTAGAGAGAACCATTTCTGCTGACACCTTGATTTTAACCAGGTGAAACTGATTCCAAATTTCCGATGTCCAAAACTGTAAGACAATAAATTAATGCTGTTTTGGCCATCACATTTTTAGTAATTTGCTACAGGAGCAATAAGAAATTAATACAGCCTCATTCTAGTAAATAGAAATAAGAATCTATTGCAAGAAAAATAACTTTATAAGGTTAAAGTAATAAGCTAATCACCAGACTATCTTAAATTCAAGATTTTAAAGTGTTTTCTGCTTTGTAGCCATTTTTAAATGTTGACCTGTCTTATTTTCTAACTGTATTATTTTTATTTGCTTCTAAAATTTTCTTTTGTAATTTTTAGTTTAATTTTTGCATTTATTTATTTTTATTTCAGAATATTATGGGGGTACAAACATTTTGGTTACATAATTTGCTTTTATACAGTTTGGGTCAAAGTTAGAAGTGTTCCCATCCCCCAGATCGTGTGCATTGTACCTGTTAGGTGTGAATTTACCCATTCCCTCCAACCCCCTCCACCTCTTTGATTTTCCTTGAATTTTATTTCCATATGTGCACGTATGTGTTGATCGATTAGTTACAATTTAGTATTGAGTACATGTGGTGTGTGTTTTCCCATTCTTGTGGTACTTCACTTAGAAAAATGGTGTCCAGTTCCATTCAGGTTAATACAAAAGGTATCAGTTCACCATTTTTTTATGGCTGAGTAGTACTCAATGGTGTACATATACTACATTTTATTAATGCACTCATGTATTGATGGGTACTTGGGTTGTTTCCACATCTTTGCAATTGTGAATTGTGCTGCTA
>CAUYRT010041162.1:0-53532 GCA_963574885.1 Lepilemur ruficaudatus
GGGGATGTCCACTGCAGGTGACTCTAGATGCTCACTGTAGGAGGGATAGTGTCTTTTACTAGGTGGGGAAGCAGGTTTTGAGAGGGAGTGAGGATCCCACCAGATCTAGTGGCTGTGCCTGTCTGAATCAGCCACAGCTACATGGCTGAGGGATCAAAAGGCAGCATAGCTTTAAGACAGAAATATAACCTTAAGTAGCATCTATTCTACAGCAGCTGTCTTGGAGGGGTACGTGAGAGTGGAAGAGGAGAGGTGAGGTCTCCTTTTGGCTTCACCAGCCATGTTGATATTTGGCCAGAGTTAGATCAAGTGAGACTCAAAAAAAAAAAAAAATCCTCCTATGTTTCCATATTATTTTGCTTACCTACCTATTCATTGGTCGATCAATATATCTACCCAGAGACACACTCATCTATCCAATGTTTACTGATTATTTACTTTGTGCCTTCATTCTCTAGAGAAAAAAAAAAACACCTCTGTTGAATTTTCAATTCATAAAATTGTCTATTTTCCAAAAATCACTAGTGCAATATTCTGTCCCTGGAGCATGCTACCACACTGGTCAAGGAAAAGGGAACTAATATTTATTGCGGGTCAAAATGACACAATTATGAAATGGTAAAGCTACAACTGAATTCAGGTAGACTGGCCCTTTTGATCATAATCCTTAAATAACTTATATTTTCTGAATTCAGTAGCTCTCTCTCCCGACTGATATGTCATTGCTTCTTCTGAGAACACTTTCATTGCTTCCAAGAAGACCTGAAATAATCCCAAATAAAATTACATTAAAATATCACCATATGTTAAAAAAAAGATATAAGCATTCTTTTATGAACATCTATATTTGATCTCACAGTATAATCATAAAAAGTCAAAGTCCTCTTAGATCACGGGCACTTAAGTAAAAATATTTTTGTGTTCAAGCAACAAACATTTAGAAACAGAACAGAAAATTGATTATCAGGCATAATTCTCAATACATAATATGCATTATTATGTAGGTAACATACATATTCACATAGCATAAGCATAATTGAACACTCTACAAGTAGCATTATCCACATGGTTATAGACTGAATTGTGTCTCCCCGAAGTTCATATATTGAAGTCCTAACCCCCAATGCCTCAGAATGTGACCTGCTTTGGAAACAGGGTCTTTAGGAAGTAGGTAAGTTAAAATGAAGTCTCGATGGTAGGCCCTAATCCAATATGACTGGTGTCCTTATACAAAGGGGAAATTAGCACACAGACACACACAGAGAGGACTATGGGAAGACACAGGGAAAAGTCGGCATCTACAAGGAGAGAGGCCTCAGGAGAAACCAGCCCTATCAACAGATTGATCTCATGCTTCTGGTCTCTAAGACTGTGAGAAAATAAATTTCTGTCATTTAAACCACCCGATCTGTGTGGCCTTGTTAAGGCAGCCCTGGCAAACTAATATGCACATTTTACAGAGGAGGGGATTCAAGGTCAGAGAAATAAAATGATTTGCACAGGCAGGTAGAGCTATCAGGATCAAATGTAGGCTCCTCTGACCCCAAAGCCATCTTCCACCCCTCCCACCCCCCACCGGAATGTGCTCTGGGGAAATAATAAATACTAACTACTGATTTCCTTTAATGAAACCTACACAGCCTTTTTTAAGTCTGCAAGAGCAGATGCCTCCGTGGTCATATCTGGCCTCTGAACTCCCACTGTCGGCTTAGAATTTTGTCATCTGTCTTTCAAAACAGTTAACTATATGAGCCTTATATTCGGAGGATCCAAGAGAGAAGTTTTCTTCCTAAGGCAGAAACAAGATATGTTAATACTTTTTAAAACGAAATTGCTGACTAGAGTTACATTATCAGTTAAAACTAAGCCCTAAAACCTCTACGGCTGCCCCTTTAGTTCTATCTAGTAAGCTTGGAAGGAACACACATGGGCTTTATTTATCAGGCAAAACTAACTCCGGACAAGCGTGTTAACAGACACAACCAGATCGATGTCCAAGTCCAGTGGGTACGCTAGCCAAAGAAAACTGGACTGTTTGGTTCAGGGCTGTGTGCTGAGGACGCATCCCCTCCATGACTACCCCGCCTGTTTTTGTTTACCACTGCGGTTGTGCCTTCCTTCCCTGAAATCCACCCCAGCAGCAGAAACAAATGGGCAATCAGTTGGCAAATAGGCAGAGACTGGTGCCCTTAAAATAGGGTGGCCACAGTGCCATATCAGATTTATTACTGGCCACATGGTAAACAAAGGAGACAAAGATTGTTTCAAATTCAGATGGGGTTAAACGGTGAGCTGTACAGGTAGGTGCCAGGTACCTGGTAGATAAGCTCTTACTCACATAGGTGGGGTATTTGGTATCTTTTCCATTTCTTCCTTCCCAGTGTCTGCTCTGTAATCTGATATTTGGCCTTACTTAATAATTTCTTTCTTTCTGTTCTATCTTTCTTATTTTAGAGACAAGGTCTCACTCTGTCATCCAGGCTGGAGTGCATTGGTGGGATCATAGTTCACTGCAGACTTGAACTCCTAGGCTCAAGCAATCCTCCTGCCTCGGCCTCCCAAAGTGCTAGGATTACAGGCATGTGCCACGGTGCCCAGTCCTTACGTAATAATTTCTAACTCTTAAAATGTCTGTCTTTTTCATTTAACATTGGAGTCCCCGAGTTCAGTCCTTGGGCCTCTCCTTTTCTTGCTCTTTACTCCTTTCTGGGTCCTCTCATCCTTCATCCATGTGCTGATGAAATTCTAACTTACATCTCTCACCAGCACCTCTCTCTCTACTCCAGACTTGTATGTTCAATTATCTACCCAGTATTTCCTCTCGGAACATCTTATGGGCAACTTTAAATTCCTACGTACTAGTCATGCATGGTGAGGCTGCCTGTAGTCCCAGCTACTGGGAAGGCTGAGGCGGGAGCATCGCTTGAGCCCAGGAGTTGGAGTCTAGGAGTTTAAGACCAGCCTGGGCAATATGGCAAGACCATGTCTCTTAAAAACAAAACAAAACAACTTCATATGTACAAACCAAATTCCTAATCTTTCTCCCCAAACCTGCCATTTGCTGGAATCTTCCTTATCTTAGTCAATGATGACTTCAGTTTGTCAGGC
Organism: Lepilemur ruficaudatus; assembly: GCA_963574885.1. Taxonomy (NCBI): domain Eukaryota; kingdom Metazoa; phylum Chordata; class Mammalia; order Primates; family Lepilemuridae; genus Lepilemur; species Lepilemur ruficaudatus. The sequence goes on from CAUYRT010041162.1 coordinate 3,109, forward strand.
CACAATCCTTGGAGTTGTCCTCACCTCCACTTGTCACACAAACTCAAGACCCAATGTGCCAGGTGGCTCATGCTGGCTGTACCTTCAAGGCATGTCCCAAACCCAACGTCTTCCCGCCATCGTCTCTGCCACTCCTGGTTCCAGCCCCTCTCCCGGCTCTCCTTGTCCCTGACAGTCCCTTCTCATCCAGCAGCCTGAGAGCACCGTGAGCCTGAGTCAGACGACACTCCTACTCAGCTCCATTCCAGCAGTTGCCGGGCTCATGCAGAATCGACACCATCTTTACTGTTACCTACATTCATTTTCGCCTTTTTTCCTTTTGTCTATGCCTTGTTTCCCCCTTGCTGACTTTTTCCTAGATTCACTGGGTTCCTTGCTGTTTCTCAACACATAGATAGGCCCTTGATAGTCTATTTGCCTGGGACGCTGAGACAACCACAGGACTGGTTCCCTTGCTTCTTTCAAAGTCTTTGCTCAAATGTGTCCCTCCTGAGGCCTTCCCTGACCCCATGCCTTGCTTGTATCTCCTCTGTGACACTCACTCATCCTTGAACATGTTACATCATTTAGTTATTTCAAAACTTGCATTAAAGCATCAGCTCCATAAAGGAGTCATTGGTGTTTATGTGCTCATTGATGTATCCCCAACTACTCTAGGCCTCACGTGTAGTGGGTGCTTTAAAAATATTTGTTGAATGAGTGAATTAATGCAATTCTTCCTACATAACTTCCCTTATTCAGATGGAAAGGTCTTACGGTCTGAGAAGAAAGGGTAAATCCATGGTGGCTTAAAAAAGTTCCCTTTGTTTCCCCCCGACCCATACAGATTTATTAAGGTATAATTGACAAATAAAAAATTATATGTATTTATGGAGAACATTGTGATGCTTTGATACATGTATACAGGTGAAGTGATTACCACAATCAAGCTAATTAACATATCCATCACCTCACATGCTTATTCATTTTTTTCTTGATGAGAACACTTAAGATCTACTCTCTTAGCAATTTTTAAGTATGCAATACATTATTATTAACTATATAGTCACTAAGCTGTCTGATAGATCTCTAGAACGCATTCTTCCTGCCTAACTGAAACTTTGTACCCTGGAAACTTTGTGTGCAGTGGTGTTGCTTTTGAAGTTCCCTCCTATGGTAAGGTAAAGCTTTTCTGTATGTTAAACACGTGTGGTGTAGGTACTCTCCCCCTTTCGTTATGTGCACCTCCATCCTTTTAGACGTTAAATACACCCCTTGCTACACAGAAGGCATTCAACTGATACGGCCTGAAGTGAGCCAGATCGAGTTGATCAGCTTCATTTCCTTCCCCAGAACAGAGCAAAGTCACTCATTTTAGTGGGTTGCCCTTGCGTCCTTTCTTGCCTGGAGTCTTTCTTTGCATTTTATTTTATTTTATTTTTATCTCAAGACTGTGGTTATAGGGATAAAAGGAAAAGAAAATCGATATTTTTTGTTCAATCAAATCCTTCCCCTGTTCACATTCATCTTCTGGGTTATTTTCAGATTGAATAATTTGAAGGTGCTTCCTTGGAATATGTGGCAGGAATTCACTCTGCACTCTTGAGTCCCAAAGGGCAGAGTTTCTATTCCCTAGGAATAGAAATAGAGTTTCTATTCCTAGGGAGAAATAGCCCAGAAGAATTTTTTTTACCCAGTGGTTCCCAAATCTGGTTTCCTGATGTGCTTGGGAGGTACAGAAGCCTGGGGTTCAGTCTCAGGTCTCGCAAGGCCACATGGGTGCTGCAGTCCTAGGGGCCAAGGCTGCAGAGACCTCCCCTGGGCTTCCTTGGCCTCCCCAAGGGACCAGCAATGGGCAGCCCTGAGTATCTCTCTTCACCCTCCGTGCCCACTGAGCCCATGAGAGCAGCAGCAAGGGGCACTGTCCAAGGGCTGGGAGAGTGCCAAAGGAGGACGGAGCACTTCCCCACTGGCGAGCACTGTGGGGGAATGATGGTGGCACCCTTCAGATTGCATTAGGCAAAGAAAGGCCTAATGGATAGGCCTCTCTAGACAGCCATAACTCTATAAAATGAAATGTGTATGCGTGTATACATATATATATCTTTTTATTTTATGAGACAGGGTCTCCCTCTGTCACCCAGGCTAGAGTACAGTGGTGTCATCATAGCTCACTGCAATCTCAAACTCTTGAGATCAAGCGATCCTCCTGCCTCATCCTCCCCAGTAGCTGGTGCACACACACCCTATGCCTGGCTAATTTTTCTGTTTTTTTATAGAAATGGGGGTCTTACTCTTGCTCAGGCTGGTCTTGAACTCCTGGCCTCAAGTGATCCTCCTACCTAGACCTCCCAAAGTGCTGAGATTACAAGTGTGAGCCACCACGCCCAGCCTATAAAAATATTTTTAATGCAATTTACAATTTTCATATTTTGCCTGATCAGAAAGACATCTGAATCAAAGAAATTTTAGAATTTTAGAAAAAAACATTTTAAACATAAAGCAGTTGATCATTTAATAAGTCCTTAAGTTAACAATGGGATTCAATGTTTATGGAATTAACTTAATGAACATATAAAAATTATTTCAAATTAGCAGGCACATGTATAAAATGATGTTTCAATAGGGCATGATAGATAATATACTTCTTAGCTATCTAAACATTCCCTCTACAATTCTTTAAATATCTTAATAAACAAAAAATAACCAATAAGAAGACAAATTTCACCTCAGCTTTTTTTTTTATTGAGACAGAGTCTCATTGTGTTGCCCTGGCTGGAGTGCCATGGTGTCAGCCTAGCTCACAGCAACCTCAAACTCCTGGGCTCAAGCGATCCTCCTGCCTCAGCCTCCCAAGTAGCTGGGACTATAGGCATGTGCCACCATGCCCAGCTAATTTTTTCTATATATTTTTAGTTGGCCAATTAATTTCTTTCTATTTTTAGTAGAGACGGGGTCTTGCTCTTGCTCAGGCTGGTTTCAAACTCCTGACCTTGAGTGATCCACCCGCCTTGGCCTCCCAAAGTGCTAGGATTACAGGTGTGAGCCACCGCACCCCGCTCGCCTCAGCCCTTTTAAAACTTCCAAATTACTGTGGGTTCTCTCTTTCTTCTTTCTCCTTGCTTGTTAGCTTTTATTATTTATGTACACTTATATTTGTCTCCCTTCTCCTAGTATTAATACATGCTGCACTCTGGGAGGCCAAGGCGGGCGGACCGCTCAAGGTCAGGAGTTTGAAACCAGCCTGAGCAAAAGTGAGACCCTGTCTCTACTAAAAATAGAAAGAAATTAATTGGCCAACTAAAAATATATAGAAAAAAATTAGCCGGGCATGGTGGTGCATGCCTGTAGTCCCAGCTACTCTGGAGGCTGAGGTAGAAGGATCGCTTGAGCCCAGGAGTTTGAGGTTGCTGTGAGGTAGGCTGACGCCACGGCACTCTAGCCTGGGCAACAGAGTGAGAATCTGTCTCAAATAAAATAAAATAAAATAAAATAAACAAACAAAAAAAACATGCTGCAAAACTTTGGAGGCTGTTTCCTATGTCTCTCCCTACTGGTCAGTGCTTACTCCTATATACTGGATACCTTATACTGAATTAGTGATCAAGAGTATAATACTGTTATTTTATCCTGTGCCTGTGGTACTAAAGGCTTTAAAAAAAAAGTATTATTATTAAAATAACTTCCTTGCTCTGTTGTTTTCTGTGGGGCTGATGTTTGACGGACATGCTATATATAGAGTACAGTAAAACCTCTGGTTCTTGGCATCAAGTCCTGATTCTGTCAGTAGCTGGGGAAACTCAATCCCTTTGAGCGGCCACCTTCTAATCCATAAAACTGGGGAAATAATAGCACATGCTTAGATTTCGTGAGGATTAAATATGACAATGCACGTAAAATGCTTAGGACATCATGAGCTTAACAAGTGGGGCTATAATTTGTTGAAGATTTATGAACACTGAGAAGATGAGGGGGAGGAGGATCTTTTCGGACCTGGAGGTTGCAGCCAACAATCTTCTCAACTGTGTCAGAGCAAGGTTGTTTGTATTACCCATTGAGAATCTGTCCTTAGGCATCTTCTGACTTTCTATCGCGCACCCCCTTGCCTTCACCATGTGCTGTCTTGCATTACAGTTATTTTACAGGTATCTTTTCTCTTCCTAGGATTATAAACGCCTTGATACTCTAAGCACATCTGTGCTGATCACTTTTACTCACACATTGTCATGCCAAGTTCATAAGTTGGATGAATCCATTCAATAATGTAGTTAAGGACTATACCCCTGATCCTCTTAAAATCAAATTGCTTTCATGATTTCCATGGGTAGAAGCAGTATTTACCTTCTAATACATTTTTTTCTAGGATGCATGTGACAGAAAAAACAGGTCTCCTGGTACAGTGGACCCTTGTTTCTTCTCAAAGACTGACTTAGGCAGATTTGGATGTCCACACATTCATTCTGAGTCTTACACTGTTATTGCAAATCCAGCGATGGATTTTGAGAACTACAGGAATATATGAAAACGCCACCTTCTTCCCATTGTAGGACTGCGGAAGCATTCATATGCTCAGTTGGGAAGAGCTAGAGCAGAGAAAGGGCTGTGGTTTCTGGAGGGAAAGAAATGCTGGCCAAAGTGATTAGCTGCTGGAAAATGATTACAGGGCTAGTTCTTATCTTCAGGGTGGCTGAAAAATTAGGGGAGGTCACAGTTTTGCAATAGCTAAGAGGGGTTTCTAAAGAGTTCTTATCATCTGAGAAGACTTGGGCAGCTGGGAAACGTTTGGCCTGGGGAGTTTCTGTGATGTGTTTGCCGAGGGAAGTTGGAAGAGGATCAGTTGCTGGGAAGGTCTGGGAGGGAGGCTTTTCCATGGGAAGGGTGAGACAGCTGGGAGGGAATGCTGCAGCTTGAAGGGTTAGCCTTCTCATCCAGGGGGAATGGCAGGGTTGCAGCAGCTGGGAAAACCCAGAGCAGGGGATTTTAAACAGGAATATAAACCAAGACTGAAGGGGGAAGGTGCCACCAGCGTTGCTCAGCCTGCCTTGCACAGCATCTGTTTTCCACGTTAGCAATGAGTCCAGCTTTTCTTCTCTAGGCAAATTTACCTGCCATCCATCCAAGGGCTCTCCCTGATGTGTCCATTTTTCTCCTGGAACTTATGCATGTAAATTGCCATTTATCTCTTTTGTAATAACCCGCAGAACCAGTTGAGTTGGTTAAAAACATTAAAACACTTATAAATAGCCCTTGTGGAAGATGATACCCATATTAAAAATAAATATTAGAGATGTAAATAATGTACAGAAGTACCTTGTGATAGTGTTCCTGGAAAAGCTTTGTATAAATAGGGTTTTGGTCACTCGGATCACATTACAATTTTACGATAAGAGTGTTATTTAATTTAAAAAGTGTACAATATGTGATTAGCACTGTGCTAGGCTAAAGCAAATAGTTCTTTGGAATGCAAATGATCATGAGTTCTATTTAATATGATTTATAGGTTTGAATATTTTTAGCCATTATAATTTTGAAGTATAATGCAACTCATAAAAGTGAATAAAACAAATGTATGGTATAATTCATTACTATAAAGTGAACACGTATGAAATCATCACTCAGATCAAGAAAAGAACATTGGCTGGTCAAGGTGTCTCTACTCCTATAATCCCAGAGCTTTGGGAGGCCAAGGCAGGAGGATTGCTTAAGGTCAGGAGTTTGAGACCAGTGCGGGCAGCATAATGAGACCCTGTCTCTACAAAACAAATTTTTTTAAATTAGCCAGAGTGGTGGTACATAGCCTATAGTCCTAGCTATGTGGGAGGCTGAGGCAAGAGGATCATTTGAGCCCAGGAGTTTCAGGTTACAAGCTATGATCGTGACATTGCACACCAGCCTGGGCCACAGAGCAAGATCCTGTCTCAAAAAATAAAATAAGTACAATACAATATAATAAAAGAAATAGAACATCAAAAGCTCCCCATGGCCCCTTTCCTTGCAGAATGGAACAATTACTCTCAATCACTCAGCCATTTAATACTGCTTAATTTTTTCTATTTCTAAACTTTATTTCTTCCATTTCTAAACTAACAACTTAGATAGTTTATACTCTTTTGTGTGTGCCTTCTTTCACTCCTCATTTAGTTGGGAGATTCATTCTTGTTGCTCATTTTCTTGATTGAATAATATAAATTCCCAAACTAACTACTCCATTTTGCTATTTTAGACACTTAGATGGTTTTGAGTTTTGAGTTCCTGTAAAACTGCTATTGCACATCTTTGTACACACACAGAAATGCATATATTCACTCATAGAAATGCATGGGTACATACACAGAGATGCATGTGTTCATGTATAGAAATGTACAGGTGCGCACAGAGAAATGCATGTGGACACCGTATGTCCCAGGTGGCACAGTTACAAGATGCAAACAGACTGGATCCTTGAGTCACCACTTGGAAGGGAGATGCCTTCAAGAGCCACTTGATCTGTTGTAGATTTTGCATGACCAAAAAATTAACTCTTACATTTCTAGACCTGGAGATTTTATTTATGACTGCAGCATAGTGTAATCTAATCTGACTAGTAAAAGCAATATAAACATTTTATTTTCAGGAAAATTTTTTATAATAAAAAATTTTGATTTTCACATCTTAGAATTTCATGATGCCAATGGAGCTCTTAATTTATTCATTTTAGTTACCAACAAGGTGATGTCAAGTGACAAAGGGACATCTGGAGGCAGAGAAACCAATATCAATACGTCAAACGATGTGCCCTGAGCCCTTATCATGATATTAGCTGATGTTTGTGATTACTGCCAAGGAACCACTGGTAGCCCAGCTGGTGGTTTTGTGACATTTATATGATTTTCCCATCTTCTCTAGTGAAAAATGTCGACTATTTTTTTTCCTAGGATGACATCCTCAGGGGAAAAAAAAGAGACCATCAGCTAGGGCTAAGTCAGGAAATCAGAGTAACTCCAAGGTACACGGATAAGGAAGGAGAGTTTTCAGGAGCTCAGGAGTTGCTGGGGAAAGTTCGGAGGGTAACAGTTCAGAGGGAAGTTCAGAGGGAAATAGTGCCTAATCTCATGCAACTGAAGCCCTTGTACAGGGTACCAGCTGGAGCTTGGAGAAAAGCCAGCAAGCTATATAGGGTGGCTGCCAGCCATCTGTGAAAGGGGACCTTGAGGCACAGGGTGTGGGAGCTGCAGCTTCTGTGGGCCCAGTGGCTGAACAGGGGCTGGGGGCTGCTCTGAGCCAGCAGGGAGATGCGGGAGGCAAGTGAGGACACACGGGCACCTCTGCACTGTCCATTATCACGTTTGACAACATGAGCCTCTGCTACTTCCCTTCAGGCTTCCCAATTCTGAGGGAGTACGTCCCATTGGACAACTTTAGCCCAGAACCATAGAGCGAGGGGAATTCTGAGAGCAGTCAAGCCATGTTGGCAATGGATACCCACCTTAGAATCTGTAGTTTAAGAAAAGTAATTTTCTAACTGATGTCCTCTTACAGGACATTAGAAAACTGGAGCACTGCTAAAGTAAAGAAACAAGAGTAATGTGTCCAAGGCAAAGGGTTATGGCTTAAAGAATGAACACACATGGGTATATGAAAGATCCAGAAACCACACTCTTCTGATTTGATTTTCTGCTATTACTCAGTTATGGAAGATGGATAAATAGTAAAAAGTTATAAATAGTAGGAAAAACAGCTTTCTATTGAATTTAGTGATGGAAATGACACCCTGGTGAGGAATATATCAAGCAATTATAACATTTATTTTAACATGTTTCTTAAATATGTCAAAAGATACAAAAGTGGCTGGGTGTGGTGGTTCACGCCTGTAATCTTAGCACTCTGGCAGGCCTAGACGGGTTGATCGCTTGAGGTCAGGAGTTCCAGACCAGCCTGAGCAAGACCGAGACCTGTGTCTACCAAAAACAGGAAAAGTTAGCGGGGCATGGTGGCGTGCACTTGTTGTCCCAGCTACTCAGGAGGCTGAGGCAGGAGGATCGCTTGAGCCCAGGAGTTTAAGGTTGCAGTTAGCTATGATGACGCCACTGCACTCTAGCTGGGGCAACAGAGGGAGACTCTGTCTCAAAAAAAACAAACAAAAACAAAACAAAACAAAAACAAAAAATGACAGCTATACAGTGGAAAGTCTATTAGACCATTTATCTTATTAGTAAAAAACTATAAATTCATTATAGTTAATTATTTGCTCGTGGGATAGGCCAAAGAACTTTATGAAAAAAATCCTAAAAAATGTATTAGTAAAATGCTCGGTGTGAAGAGTTGGGTGAAGCAGGGATCCTGCCTTTTAGGACATGATGTGCAAGGGTGGGAGCCATACATTAGTAGGTTATTTCACTAGATAAGTGCTGTCATAGGGAAAAGCACAAGTACAGCAACGTAAGCTCTCAGAAGAGGTGATACCTAAGCAGAGACCTGTGCGATAAACAGGAACAAGTCAGGGTAAGAGGAAGGAAGGGGTGCAGATTTGTAGTTCAAGGAGGAGAGCTTATGATGGGTTGATCGCATTGTGGGTGCTGGAAGGTCTGGAGGAGGTGCGAGGGGAGGGTGAGGTAGGGGGAACGTTCACAGCTGGGCTGGCCAGTCTCATAGGGACCAGATCGTAAGAACAGAAATTCTGCACCCAGTCATGCTCCAGGGTTTCCCTAATTTACTAGACCCATGGCACAGTGAAGACAATGCACAGTCTTGGTGAAAATCAAATGGGAATACATGAGGTGCAATGCATTTTTGTCTTAAAACAGAGTTAAGACATGACCTAATATTAATAGCTGAAAGAAGTGGTCAAATTTGATTCATGCAGGAGGCTGAGGCAGGAGAGTCACTTGGAAGCAGGAGTTTGAGACCAGCCTGGCAACATAAGGAGACTTCATCTCCTAAAAAACAAGAAAAATTAGCCAGATGTGGTGGTGTGCATCTGTAGTTCCAGCTACTCAGGAGGCTGAGGCAGGTGGATAGTTTGAGCCCAGGGATTGGAGGCTGCAGTGAGCTATGATTGAGCCACTCCACTGTACTCCAGCCTTGGCGACAGAACGAGATCCCATCTCAAAAAAAAAAAAAAAAAAAAAAAGATTAATGCTGACTCATGCATTCTAAAAATATTTTATAAAAACAGTATTAAAAAATACAGAACAGTCTATGTTTTACTCTCACCTTCCATAAGTATTTATCGAGCATCTACTATTTGCTCTGCATGATTCTAAGTGTGGGATATAGGCATGAACACAAAAAAGAAAGTCCCTGATATCATGGAGCATGTAAGGGGAGACAGATAAACAAATAAACAAAAAATATATCATATGATTTAGGACCACACACCTTGAAGGAATTCCTGCAGCCTATGACCTGGGTGGGCACTCTATCATCTACTTTGGGACTTGGATGAAACACCGAACTGCTTGGCATTGGGTCTGCTTTCCTATGTTGTCTGCAGAAGATTCTTATGAACAGGGCAAGAGTTAGTTCCAGGCATTTGAGATAATGCTGCAGGGAGCTGATTGAGTCCAGAAAGAGGGGACAGAATGAGTGGATATGCGGCAATTCCACACAAAAATGGGTAAAGCAAGAGTGGGAGACTATAGGACACAAAAACTGCCAGCTGGAGGGGCAAAGCTAAGTTTTGTAGGGCCTGAGGCTTATCACATTTTAGGGGCTTCCTTAAGAAAAAGAATACAAAATTAAGAACAGAAAATGAGGCATAAAAATATATATTTATTTAAGTGAGAAAGGCATCACAAGTTACAAGTTTTAAAATTAGGCTAATAGCACAAACTTTAACAAACTCCATAAGAAAAATGTTTTAATGAACTGTTTGAAACACCTCTATAATACTATTTTCTCCTACATTTTTCTGTTGTATACCCTTTTATCACTACTTCAGTTTTATAACATATTTTCTACAGGAAGAATAGAAACATATTTCATACACAGGTGAACTTTCTTTGTGGTACTATGACAGGTTTGTGTCCTTACAAACACGAAGAATTCAGATCAATTCTATTTCATGTGAGCCCCTCCAAAAAGGCATGGTGCATTTATAATTGTATCTGCTGCATTTAGAGTACAGGCATATTCCTTACAGGAGAGAATTTCCCTTTTAACAAGATTTCGTTGAGAAAGTCAAACCTCCTCTAACAATGCTATGTGTTTTATGATGGAAAGAATTGCCATGGACTAGCTTCTGGCTCTGTTCCTCTAAAACTCTGCTAGTCCTTTGCTATTGGAACCCTTCCAATGTTGGGGAGTGTAGGACAGTTCAGGTAGACACCAATGCAACTCTCAGAGAGGGGAGTAGGTGTGTCACTGGTAGCCATTCCTGTATCTGGTTGGCTAGCAATGACACAACTACTCAGGACTGTAAGCCACACAGATATAGCCCATCAGGGCCAGGGCGAAGGAGAGGCCAGCCAGGCACCTGCAGCTCAAAACTTAAGGGAGCTCAGATTCACGCAAGTGCACCATTCACTCCTGAGAGTAAGAGTCCCCTTAAAATTTGCACCCTTGACACTTCCCTTACCTCACCCTCATCCTGGCTCTATATCCTATTAAACCCAAACAAAATGTCTCCCCAAATTCACTTTCCTTGGCTTGATCCCTGAAATGGACATGGCTACTCGAAAGCTACTCAATATGAGGGTAAATTAGAGTTACCCTCTAAAAAGACACTGTGGACTTAACTTGTGGTGGTTAAAATATATCTGTTTGCAAAATTTACAGAACTATATTACCATGTACTCACATTGCTAGGTCTCCCAGGGTGTTGGAAGATGCTCTTTGTAAGTCAGGAACCCTGGATTCAAGCATCTAGCTTCTTGAGAAATCCGTCTCTGGATTCCAGCCACGGCCGTACTTCCAAGTCTGACTTCACTATACCGACTTATTTTTGCCTTAGGATCTTGGTTAGAAGCTCAGGCTGTGGAGCTAGACTCCTTGGGGTTGGATCCTGGCACTGCCACTTAGTAGCTTGTGGAATCCAAATACATTACTTAACATCTCAGTGCCTCAGATATTCTCATCTGTAAAATGAGTATAAGCAATGTTATGATTAAAGGAATTAGTTCATGTAGAGGGCTTACAACAGTGTCTGGCACGTTATAAAAGCTCAATATTTATTAGCCATTGTTATTTTTACTGCTACTAGTAATAGTATTGTATTCCTATTAACAGTATGTGGCTTTCCTCACACCACGTTGTAAATCCCCAGCAATATTCGTATTGTCCAAGCCTAGAAGAGACATCTCATTTTTTGAATGGACTGTTGGCTACACGTAGGAGGAAGGCAGAGAAAGGAGTCAAAGATAAACGGAATATTTTTTTCAGATAATATTAAAGTCTCCAAATTACATTTAAGTAAATGAAAGAATTGGGGCCATAATGAAATCTGCTGGGCCATCCACGTATAGAGGCTCATGGCATGTTAAAAGGAAAAGTACAATGAGCATTAACAACGGGGCTGCCATCCTTTTGCTTCAATATGAAAAAAATCACACGACCGGCAGTAGTTAGACTTAAAAAAATAAGTTGCCTGTTAATTCAGTCTCATTTACAGGACGTGCCGCCAGGACACTTCATTGTCCCCCTTGGGTGGAGCGCCCTGGCGGGCGGGCAGCCGCACGCAGGGGAAAGGAAGAAGCTCAGGTTTGCCGGCTCGCATGGACGCCAGAAAGCGGAACCGCCCCGGCCAGTGGAGCTGTGGTCGCCGTCTCGGGAGCGGAGGAGGAAGCTGCCCAGAACGTGCGTTCCAGGTCCCATGGCGCCGGTGTCCGCAGCCCCCGCCTGCCCAGCCGCCGCGCCGCCCGGGGATCGGGTGCAGGGCCGCGTCGCGCAGACGGGTGGCGCTGTGGCCTCGCTCCGGGGCCGATCGGCCCGGCCGGACCCGCCTCTTTCCCCTCCCCGCCCGCTCGCCCGCCCCCCACGCGTAGTGTCGCGGGGAAGCCGGGCGGAGACAGAGCGCTCGGGCTCCACGGCGCTCGGGCCGCAGTCCTCCCGTCGCACAGGGCAGAGCCGGCTGGCGCCGCTGCAACGCCGAGGCGCGACCCTCCCGGCCGCCTTTGTCTGCAAGGCGTGCGGCCTGGAACGGCGGCCTTCGGGGGCGGGGGACGCGCCCGCGGCGATAGGTGACAGCTCCTCCCTCCCGCAGCTCTCCGTGGCAGAGGGGCGGTCGGGCAGGGCCCGGCTCACTCGCTCCTGCACGTCGGCGCGCGCGGGCCGATGCCCCCGCAGCAGGGGGACCCCGCGTTCCCCGGCCGCTGCGAGGCGCCTCCCGTGCCGCCGCGCCGGGAGCGCGGGGGACGCGGGGGGCGCGGGTCGGGGGAGCCAGGGGGCAGGGGGCGCGCGGGCGGTGCCGAGGGGCGCGGCGTCAAGTGCGTGCTGGTCGGCGATGGCGCCGTGGGCAAGACGAGCCTGGTGGTGAGCTACACCACCAACGGCTACCCCACCGAGTACATCCCCACGGCCTTCGACAACTTCTCGGGTGAGCGAGGCTCGGGGTAGCCGGGTCAGGGGCGGGGGCGCGCGGCCGCCGTGCGCCGAGGGCTCCTAAGGCCCAGCTCCAGCCGGGCAGCCGAGCAAGCGCGGAGTGCAGGACGTGGTCTGGCCTCAGGGACGGCGCAGGCACTGAGCCACTCGAAGGGACCGCGGCGGGACGCGGAGCGCCCAGACCCGAGCCCGGGGAGGGGTGGGCGGAGCGGCGGGCAGAGCCCAGGGAAGAAGAAGTGACCTCGCCATGTAGTAACAGACAAGCAGCAGTCAAGCAGGTGGAGTCCAGGCTGCCCGGTCGGTTTGCTGCATAGAGAAGTTTCGTCAGGGCCACGTTGCTGGCGCCGCTGCCGAGTTTCAATCGGAAGGCGACGCGCAGGTGCTTTCACCTGTGGCCCTCAGTGTCGGTCCCTCCCTTTCAGGCGGCTCAGCTCACAAGGGGCGTCTCCACTTTAAAGAGCCGCAGAGACGCCGGGAAATACTTGATTTAGTCAAACAGCCTGAGCGGCCCTGGTGGAGGCTCAGGTTTGGATTCAACCTGGAGAGTAAACAGCATTTCTTTTTCCTCTGAGTCCCACGCCGCCTCGGCCCCCCGCTCGCCCGCGTTGGCTCTGATTGTTGGTATCTTTTCAGTATCTCTTTAAGCTGCTTAAAGCTCTCCTGTGTAAGGTGCTATGTCATTTGGTTTGGTGGATACAAAGACAGAAGAGTCCTTTATCTTGATTGTTCAGATCTTTTTGAAATTTAAGAAAAAGTAAAAATTCACAGACAGTAAATTCAAGACATTTACTGTCTTGCCCCTTAAAAAAAAATTGCTTCTCTGACCTTTATCTCAAAGGTACCCTAGATAAAAAGGTGCTATACTAGTGGGTTCCCACCACAGGGTATTGTTTCTTTTCTTTCCCCCCACAGCTGGCTAGTATAAACATTTATAAACAATTAGAAAGTTGTGTAGAAAGAGACAAAACTGAGTGCTTAATTAAAATAGAAACTTCCATGACTTGCCATGCTGCAGACCTCTCCCTTGCCCTGAGAACCCAAATCCTGGAGGAGAGGTGGGGTCAGCTTTCTTTCCTTTTTTTTTTTTCTTTTTAAAGCCTCTCTTTGAACTGAGAGATAAGGAGTGCCCTCTTTTTTTAAACAGGATGATGTGGGCAGCCTGTGTTTGCACATGTTCTTAAAACAAACTAGAATTTGACGATAAACCCTGAAGTTGGGGAGCATTTCCCCAGGGAAAACAGAATTATTTGTGAGGTTTCCCACTGATTTAAAACTGGAAGGTTGGTTCCCACTCACTCACCCCCCACCCCCCAGTGTTGTTTTTAGGTCCTTTGAAACAAGTGTGACAGGAAAATATATCTTCCATGGCTAGGAGAAAAGCACAGGCCCTTCTAGGGGCGCCATCAAAGGGCTCAGGGATTTGCTGCCTCTTTCGTGGCAATGGAGGGAATTGCCAGCCCTGGAAGTTTCGTATACAAAAATGCCTCCAAGGGGCTTCCTTGTTTTAGACAAGTCTTTCATTCATTGGAGGACCTAGAATAGGAGCTGAGGGGTTTGGAGTGAGAATCACAGGGAAGCTAAAACTATCAGTCTTCTGAAAGGGGTTAAAAGACACCTCCTGATTGTCATTTGGGTCTTGTTTTTAAGCTGTGGTGTCTGTGGACGGGCGGCCTGTGAGACTCCAGCTCTGTGACACCGCGGGACAGGTCAGTATCATGTTACAGCTCGGTGCTGGGAAAGGAAGCAGGCTTTTAGAGGTTTCCAAACAACCTTTGACGAGTTTCCAAATGATTCCCGCAGTAACTGGGTCATTCTAAAGTGGCATGAAGTAGACCCGCCTCTGCTGTTGGCCCCTGGGGCAGGAGAGGGCCAGTGAGGACACAGAGGAAGATAACTCCAAACTAGTAAAACAAGGTTTGGCCCCGCTCTGTATGGCCAGGAAAGGGAGGAGGTAGGGTCAGCAACAGCTTTTACCTTATAGGACTTTCTGATACTACTTTCTGGTTTTTAGAAAAAGTTACAGTGATGCTTTGTATTCATTTCTCAAAGTAAGTTAGTGATATCTTATAATTATGTTATTAAAGGTCAATGAGCCAGATATTTAAGCAATTTGCTCAAGAAAAAGATGGTGCTCATGTCCGTAAGTGTTAAACCTTCCCTTTCTGAGCTGTGGGTGGGCTCACTAGGACCAGCCCCATCCCTTGAAGCAGAAGTACGTTTGTCAGAGCAGTCCTGAGCTGCAAGAATGAATGAACTGGGCTTATTCTTTCCAGATTGTGAGCATTTATTGTCTCACTGGCCGGCCAGGTACTTGCAGGAAACAGCTGGGGAGTGATAAAGAGAGTACAAGTGTGGGAATCCCCCTTGATGCTCCCCAGAAGAACTTGTCATCAACTATACCCCCCCTTGGTGGGCGCTGAGGTCACTGAAGTCATGCTGTGCCTTGTGAGCACCCGGGGTGCTTGAATTTGCCAAAGCAACAGTTAATGGACTTGTTTCTCCAGTACTTTCTAGAGCTCAGGAAAGTGCTGGGGGGTACTTTGTAGGTAGGTAAAAGCCCATCACATCACCATCTGCATTTATGAAGTAGGCTTTCCACTGTCCCTAGAGCCTCCTCTGAGCCAGAGCCTTCAAGTTGCTTATGTACTCTGGGACAGCAAATCCAGAGCTGAGGACAGATTTTATTTTCTTAAACCTCAAGGTGACACAAGACTGGGTAACTTGGATCTCTGAGGAACACCAGTCTGGTGGAGACCATGGCAGCATGAGTCGTAATAGCCCAGTGTGGGAACTTCTCAGCTTCCCCTTTACTGTGAGCAGAGAAAAAACAAGAACTATTTGTTTTTCATTACCCGTAGAAAATAAAAATCAAAACCCTGCCTGCATGGCCCATGCCGGTAATCCCAGCACTTTGGGAGCCCTAAGCTTGAGGATCCCTTGAGGCCAGCAGTTCGAGACCAGCCTGAGCAACTTAGTGAGACCCCTGCCACCCGCCACCCCCCTGCAATATCTTAATAAATAAAAAAATTAGCTGGGCATGGTGGTGCGTGCCTGTAGTCCCAGCCACTCAGGGGGCTGAGGTGGGAAGATTGCTTGAGCCCAGGAGTTTGAGGTTCCAGTGAGTTAGATGATGCCACTGCACTTTAGCCTGGGAGGCAGAGTGAGACCCTGGCTCTAAAAAAAAAAAAATAGGCCGGGCGCAGTGGCTCACGCCTGTAATCCTAGCACTCTGGGAGGCCAAGGCGGGTGGATTGTTTGAGCTCAGGAGTTCAAGACCAGCCTGAGCAAGAACAAGATCCCGTCTCAAAAAAAAAAAAAAAAACCAAAAAACAGAAATCAAAGAACACAGTGTCTTTTAGTACTTAATCTTTCTGAATGCCCTGCTGGTGTTTATAATTCAAACTTCATTGCTTTGTATAAAGTAGGGATGTTTTGGCTACCAGGGGTCAGGTTTTCTGATTTGTAAAATGTAGGCAAAGGAGTATCTTAGTGAATGTAGGCATCCTCGCTTCATACAAGCCTGAGGATGAGAAGAAAGACAGAAAAACATGTGAAGTCTAACAGCAGGGCTACCAGGGACTCTCCTGGGGAGGAGCAGCAGCTCAGTGTACCTCCCCACCTGTGGCCACCACTGCTCACACTGGGCTCCTGCTAGGTGCTGGCTCGCAGCTTCCTGAGCTGGCTTCCGTGCCTGCTGCCCGGCACATAACAGGGCTTAATCTCATGGCTTTAGAATGGACGAACAAGTGGAGTACTAGGTTCTGGGGTTGCAGACCTGCCCCTCAGCAGACTTACAGTCCGCGGGGAGGACAGACCCGTTTATAGAAGCTGGTGCAGGAATAAGTGGAGGGAGGGGAGCCAAGAGGAAGACAGCCTCGGTGCAGAGGCAGGGGCCAGCTGGGCCTGGGAGGAAAACCTCCAAGCAGAGTTTTGGAAGAGGAATAGATTTTTTATAAGAAAAACTTTCCTGAATTATCAAGGAAGAGTTAGATGTTTTTTCCTTAACTGTTTAAAAGTCAAGGAAGCACAAGAGTCATTTTAGAAATGTTTTCACACCAAACAGTTTATAGTTAGGGAAGAACAAAGGTTTTGGTGCTAAGTTGGTAAGCTGCGGTTTATTTGGAAGTTATTGTTTCTGGTCTCCCTGCAGTGTTTTCCATGAGGTGTACTGTGTTTTTAACTTGTACTGATTCATAGAGAGTACCCTACTAAATAATGAAGGCAGCCATCTAAAAATCTGTAGAAAACCAACTTCAGAAACTATTTGTGGAAAATGCATTGCTGATAAAACAAAGTCAGGCTTTTGTTTTCCCTCCTGTTCCCCCAATATAAATGAGTGTTTGTCTGACGACTAGCACCGTTGGTCAAGGTGGTAGCTCTTTTCTGTTCTTCTTGGTCCTGATCTGATAAACTACCTTTTCAACTTGCTTGGACACCTGCCATGTTTTTCTTTTTTATGGAGGAAGGACACATTCCTCCTATGGCAGTTATGATAGCCTCTAGGGTTAAGTGACTCTGTTGAGCTCCATGAGCACAGATAGGCCAGAACATGGGGCGCGAGCGTGGGTTTCCCATGGAAGCTGATGAGCTGGGAGCAGAGGACAGCTCTACTGGCCGAATAAATAATTAAAAATCACTTCTTGTGCCATTGGCTTTTCTTGTTAGGGAGCGTAGGTGAGTCTGTAAGATGGCAAAGGGGGTTTTTAACACTAGACTCATAGTCTTACTCAAGTGCAGATCAGAGACAGACTGTGGGCTTGAAATAACATACCTTTGGCATAAGAGAAAGGAGTGTTGCTGAAATAGGAGTAGTTCACTGCAGCATTGCCAACAGGAGCTGAAAATTCTTCAGCCTTTTGACCCATGAGGTACTTGGAAAATCTTTTTTTATTTTTATTTTTTTAAAATTTTTATGTCTTTCTTCCAGGTTTTTGGAAAAATCTTTATACTTAAAAAGAAAAAAAAATCAGGTTGCAGCTAGACCAGAGGGATGCTATAATCCAGTCTCTTGTCTCTGCTCCTCCCTCCCTGAACAGAATCCTGTGCAGTGGCTATTCCACAGACCTGGCAAGCACATGGAAATTGCTTGGCCTTAGAATACGTTTCCTTGAGAGTGCATTCCAGTTGGTCTCATTGCCCGTGTGTATTGCATCATTTCAGCAAATATCTAAGGTTTCTGCTCAGGCACCGAGCAGGAGTGTTTAATTTCTGTTTTCCTTCCCTAGCTCCTTAGCCAGAATCGCAAGAGGTCTGAGGAGCCAGCTTTCCAAAGCCCAGGCAGAAGGCTTGGCCTTGAACTTGCCTTAGTCTTGGTGATGCAACCCCAGATTCCAGGGCATGGCCAAGGGTGACTGTCATCCAACAGTGGGGTGTGGCTACCTGAGGGGCTGTTCATACTGATCTCAGTTTTGTATTTCTTCATTTGAGGCCCTCTGAGAACAGAGGTAGCATTTCATTAAAATCGCTTCAGAGCTGGGCTGTGGTCTAGCTGATTACGTTTCTGTGCTTATTCATTCAGCGGAAAGTTGGCACTAAGAAACTGAAGTCATTCTTTTTCAACTTTCACCTATAGAAGCCTCACAAGTGGCAGCAACATTCTGAAGTGCTATATTCATTCCTGAGTATTTTAGCTGGTTAACTTTAATATGATTAGTTGGTTGTTGCCCCATAAATTGAAACACAGAGCCTCCAATGAAGAAAGTACATTCAAATACAAGAAATACAAGTTTCCTTTATATCTAGAGGAAAAAAGCCAGGGATGGAGAATAATGTACATGTAAATAGTACTTAGTAAATAATCAGAGTATGCCAATTGAGTAATGAAAAACGTGGATAGTGTTTAACTTTTTCTTGTCATTGAGAAATTATAAATGATTTTATACCTGAGGATGGTTGGCACCCAGAGATATAAATTTTAAATAGGAATGAGGTAATGTAAATATTTTCCTATAAAAGAATTGAGTGAAAGTATTCAGTTAGCTGAATATGGTGCCGCAAGGAACTCTAGGATGTTTGATATAAAGAGATGCTGATTTGGAGACCAACATCTATCTGTCCACAACCAAATCCCCTCGCCTGACACTGTGCCTGGTGTACGGTGGTGTCCAGTGTGTGTGTTAAATGAATGACTGCAGGAGAGCATGCCACAGCGGGGTGGTTGGTTTATTTATAATCAATTCTAACTGATTTGATTCATTTCTCTGTACTCTAAGGGTAGGGTGGGTGTGCCTGTTCTCTGGTTCTTTATCTGTCCAAAGCACAATATGTGGAGGTCGCAGGTATTGGTAGAGATAACTAGAGGAGAAAGGAAGTAAGAGAAAATGAAGGAAGGAGAGAGAAAGAGAAGATACAGCCAGAATGAGAATGTTTTAATGACTGTCTGTAAGTGACGTTGAGAGGCACAAGTTTTCTGAGGTGCTGACAACAGTGGCCTAATAAAGGTCCTCAATTCCATTTCTGGGTCTGTCCTTGTGTCTGATTAACATTACTCTGCAGTAAGAGTGCACAGGGCGGGCAGGCTGTGTGCACGGTGCAGGTGGGATGAAATTGGCATCACAGCTGTCGTGGGGAAGGGTAGGGCTGGATCCACAAAGAGAGGAGGTATGTTAATAGACTGGGGTCAGATTGGAGTCTTAAGGGATCAGTGTGGATGCAGTCTGAATTTTAGAGGAGTAGCTAAGGACCAACAGTTGAGAGTAAGTCTGGGTTACACTGGGCTGCAGCCTAGATAACGTCAATTTTGTTTCTAGAACCTATCAACTTTAAGTACTTTTTCTATGGTAAGTTGCAAGTAGGTCATGAGTATTGATGAAAATGTTGAACACATTTGGCAATGTTCGGACCGCTGCTGCCCCTGGAAGCAGACGGCCGCTGCACTTTTGCCCAGAGCGCCAGCCCCACTTGGGTAAACAGCAGGATTGTTTCTAAGACACGATTTTCCTTCTAGGACCAGGGAGCCTTCTAGTACCTGCCAGACATTTCCTTCTAGGACCAGGGAGCCTTCTAGTACCTGCCAACATGTTTTCATGAAAAATGTTAAGAAGTTCTTTTTACTGATAAGAATTGATTTGAAAACTAACTTTGGGGTGCTTTGCTTGGTTGCAGGATGAGTTTGACAAGCTGAGGCCTCTCTGCTACACCAACACAGACATTTTCCTGCTGTGCTTTAGTGTTGTGAGCCCCTCGTCCTTCCAGAACGTCAGTGAGAAATGGGTGCCGGAGATCCGGTGCCACTGTCCCAAAGCCCCCATCATCCTAGTTGGAACACAGTCGGATCTCAGGGAAGATGTCAAAGTCCTCATTGAGTTGGACAAATGCAAGGAGAAGCCCGTGCCCGAAGAGGCGGCTAAGCTGTGCGCCGAGGAAATCAAAGCCGCCTCCTACATCGAGTGTTCGGCCTTGACTCAAAAAAACCTCAAAGAGGTCTTTGACGCAGCCATTGTCGCTGGCATCCAGTACTCGGACACTCAGCAACAGCCAAAGAAGTCTAAAAGCAGGACTCCAGACAAAATGAAAAACCTCTCCAAGTCCTGGTGGAAGAAGTACTGCTGTTTCGTATGATGTTGGCAAGACGCTCAGAAAGGCTAGATTCAAATGAGATAGATGTGAGAAGCTATATTAGCTGACATGACTCCTTTTACTGTGTAGAACCCATATAGAGAATGTGTGTGCACTTGTATTATAGGAGGAGCTCTCAATTTATGTATTCTTTCTTGCCTTTAATTTTTTTATTGTTTGTTGGAACTTAGGGATAGAAACTTATGCAAGATATTTTTGAAGTAAGTTAAAAATCTTTCAAAGCTCTGGAAATTTAGAGCTCTAGACCTCTTGATTAATTTATGTCTAATATGAAGAAGACACCTCAAATCTGGATATGTCAAGAATGAAATTTTGCTACATTACAACGTACAGAAGAACAAAAGGGGGAATGCCGTGGTTAACCCTCTTGATTAAGGGCTACTTAATGCACAGTGTATTATGTGCATGGTCAACCATGGTAGGAACAATTCTTAGCTTTGAAACTCCATGCAAACCATACCTTTTTTTTTTTTAAAGAGCAGAAATCTAAGAAAAAATGAGAGATCGCTGCCTACAAAACCTCAGACCAGTCACTTTTGTTATTTACTAATACCCAGTAGCTTAAGATTTAAAAACAACCAACAAAAACATCCCACTGACTATATGGCAGAAAAGAAAACCTGTTTATGGCGTTTTTCACCCTTAGACCCATTGTGTTGACACTGTGTGAACATAGCCAAAGTGTCATGCAGAGGAAAGCAAGTGCTGGTCAATAATAGTTCTGCTATTTTTCTTTAGGGAGCGATTCATGTTGAGATCAGAATGTGATATTTGCTTTCAGTACTGTAACGTGTGCACCAAGCTGCCTAACTCCCAGGTAATTAGAGCACTTGGGAGCACCTATCTGAATTGTTTTTAACTTTCCGTAGGCAAGTTGTCCCATCTGCAGGGAAGTGAACACTCATGCAAGGCTGGCAGCAAATGTTTGTGGGACACAAAACGTATCTTTTTTTTTTCCTGGCAAGTCAGCCAAAATGTACTTCTGTGTGTCCACACCCATAGCCATGCACACACGCGCACACGCATATGTATGTATGGGCATACTTGCTGCTGATTCAGGCTTTTTAGCAGTTAATGGGGAAAAAGCGTGGCCCCAAAACAGATGTTAGGGACGCTTTGCTGCTTCTTCTCATTAACACTTTATTGAATAGACATCTTATTGATTTTACCCTAGATGTGATTTTTAGGTATATCTTAATATACACATTTTTGAGACCATTTTAAAACAAAACAATAAAATGAACATTTCTTGAAACCTGTTAAAATAGCCAGTTGAATCCACAGTTGGCTTTCAGGGCACTGACAGCACGTACCAGCACTGTGTGTTCTGAGGAGTCAGAGGGGTGGGTGGCAGGGGTGTGGGGTCTGGTGTGGCCAGCCAGGTGCATGCTGGGACCATGGTCCCATGCTTGGCTTCTTCCTTACTGTGGGACAGTCGGGAAACCACGTTTATGAAATCTATTCTTCAACGTGGCAGTTTTTAGGCTGAATCTTCTGGAGAAGAAAGTACCGTGACAGGAGAGTAGTTGTTGCTCTGTGGTACGTGTGCTCTGAGATGGCACAAGGCAGCCTGAACATTTTGAATTGTAACGTCGCGTTTACAGTGGGTGAAGCAGAGTCACCAAAATCATGTCAATAACTAACTGCGGAAATCTCTGTAAAGCCGGTGGATGGAAGAGTTTTACCTTTCTGCAGGTTTTGTGTTGTCTTTTTTATATTTTAAAAAATTCGATTTGTGTTTTCCTATAGGAAAAGTGAAAAGATAAGGTTATACTTTAGGTTAGGGGCTTCTTTTATTCCTGTTAATAAATAAAATGAGTAAGTTTCTTTGTTTAACAAAGGTTAATCCTTAAACCACTAAAATATATAGACTGTTAACTATTGATTTTGCAACACATCGAAATTGATATTGGTCATAGTTTTCTGAAACATTTAGTTACAGCCTGAGGGGATCAAACTGTTTGTGGAAATGCCTAAAATAGACCTAATTAAACACATCTCATCTTGCTGTGCCTGGCTCACCTATTTGTGCAACGCTAGGCTTCCCGATCTGGGCTTTGCCTGCCCTGGCGTGCAAAGGGTGGGGAGGGAAGATGAGTTATTTCACTGGTAAATAATTTTACACATTATTTTTATATTAAAGCAAATGGCATGGAGTATAATGCAGATTAATTCTTAAGATAGAAAACAAAACTTGAAAGAAGTTTTATGCATGTGACAGTGTTTGGGGCTGCACTTAGTACCCCTGGAGGGGCCCTCAGCACCCTCTGCCTTTAGGCCACTGGTGGGAAGTGGTTAGTGAGGGACAACTGTTAGCCCAGTTCTGAAAGCTTTATGCAAGCAGCATCATTGAACCAGGCTTGATACAGCTTGGACCATTAGTGCTAGAATTCTGGGTTGATATTTAAATGAAACAGTTTTTAAAAAATATGTTGCTGTATTTTATAGACTAGTAAAGGGATGATTATATTTGAGAATTTGTCATTTTTCTTTGTGAAAATAGAATTTGGGGCTGAAAATTTTTGGTATGTGTTTGAGTTAAATATAAAAGTTGGTTCATATCAAAGCTCAAAAATTGTTAAACTTGCAGCTTGGTATTGCAGAGAAGATTTTATAAGAATTTTGCTTTAGAGAATACCACTTTGGCTAAACTCCTATAGTCTAGGCCAACGTCATAATTTAAAAAATACCACATATTCCAAAACTGTTATCTCTTGTTACCATGTATGTATAAATGGACCTTTTGTAACCTTGTTCTCTGCTTGACAGACTTAAGAGAAACTACCCAGGTATTACATAAGCCAAAATGAGAGCAAGAGCTTCTCTCCAGACTACGGTAACCTGGTGCCTTACCAAGTTGTGCTTTTCTGTTTTCATGTGTAAATGATGTTGAGCAGAATGTTGTACTTGAAAATGCTATAAATGAGATGGTATGAAATAAATTCTGACCTATGGATATAACTACTTTTCCCTTCTCTACAAAATCATTTTGTTGGAAGTGTTCAGCCACATCTTGAAGCAGCACCAGTTGGGAAGCATCTTGGTTGCCCTCAGAGGACTTGTGGGAATGCATCTCTCACCAACTTTTGTTTTTTGAGACAGGGCCTCGCTCTGTTGTCCAGGCTGGAGTGCAGTGGCACGATCAGAGCTCAAACTCCTCAAACTCCCAGGCTCCAGTGATCCTCCTGCCTCAGCCTCCTGAGTAGCTAAGACTACAGGCACATGCCACCACACCCTGCTGATTTTTTTTTTTTTTAATTTTTTGTACAGAGGAGGGCATGCTACGTTGCCTAGGCTGGTCTCAAACTCTTGGCCTTGAGTGATCCTCCCACCTCGGCCTCCCAAAGTGTTGGGATTATAGGCATAAGCCACTGCGCCTGGACCCTAACCAATATTAAATGCTTGTTCACTATGGGTTTTTGTGAATTCTGGGATCACTGTCTGATGACAACCATTTTCTGACTATGCATTCCTAACAGATCATGTGCTGGTGTCCCAATATGTTGGAAGCACTGTTCTTGGAGCCAGAAGTTCAGGCTCAGAGAAGCACTAGTGTGGAATGAAACAGACCGGCTGGGTGCGGTGCCTCACGCCTGTAATACTGGCACCCTGGGAAGCCAAGGCGGGGAGGATTGCTTGAGGGGAGGAGTTTGAGACTGGCCTGGTCACTACAGCGAGACTCCTTTCTCTACCAAAAATAAGAAAACTTAGCTGGGCATGGGATGCACGCCTGTAGTCCCAGTTACCCAGGAAGCTGAGGCAGGAGGATCACTTGAGCCCAGGAATTTGAGGCTACAGTGAGCTATGATGGCACCACTGCACTGTAGTCTGGGAGACAGCAAGACCCTATCTAAAAAAAATTAAAAAATGAAAGAAACTGAGCCGGCCAGAGATCTGAGCCCAGTTCCGCATGTGTAAACAGTGCTGCCTTTCTGCCCAGGCTATGTAAATCCTGAGCCATGCAGGGTAAACATCCAAGATCTGTAAATCACCATGAATGGGGGTAGGAGTCAAAGGCACCAGGGTCCCCTAACAGCTGAAGATCAGGAGTCACGTGATTTCTTCAGGTTCCTGAAACCAGTCTGATTATGTGACCAACAAGCAGATTTTATATTGGGGACTCCAGGGAATGGGACCCTGGGGAGATGACCATTCTGAGGGGCTGGAAGATTTCCTGCTTTCTCCCTCCTGCCTCAAGACCATCTAGTGAAGGATGGACCCATCCACTTTATTCCCTGCTACACCAACAGAGGCCAGGCTACAACTTTTGTGAGTATCCACTGGACAGTCAGCCACAATGGATGGAAAAACTGTGCCAGTAGCAACTAAAACTACTGGACTGCCCAATTCCACATATGGCGGGAGGCGCTGGCAGCCTGCTGGCTTCCCGGCCTCCATGGAGCAGCTGCCCCACCCCAGAGGGACTCAGAGGCTCCTCCTCACCCAGTCCCCACCTGCCTCCATGTCCCAGCCAGGCCTTCCCAGGACACATCAGCAGAGTGCCCAGTCCCTGTGCTCACTCAAGTGTTTACAGGACCCAACAGGGTGGGGGATCGAGAAGTGTCTGGGAGAAAAATGTTCTAAAAGGAAAGAAGGTTTGAGGGCCCTGAGGCAGCGGGGTGTCTGGTATGTCCTGGAGGCCAGTCTGGATAGGACAGAAGGAGTGCAGGGAGAAGCAGGAAGAGGTGGAGACAGTGACAATGCGGAGGGGATGGTGGCAGTGGGGTGGGGGGAAGGGAGGCTGGGCTCTGGAGTTAGGAGGATTGGGCTTGAATCCCGGCTCTGCCACTCACTGGTTATGATTCCTTAAGCTACTTAACCTCTAACCCCTTTCTGTCTAAGCTTTCTGATCCCTAAAGGGGATAAGCATGACACCTACCCCAGTGGATTGAAGACAGGATCAAATGAGGTTATGAATGGAAAGTGCTAGTACACAGTAAGTGCTCAGTCAGTGCTCACTCTGCTTGGTCTTCTTATAGACTTGGTCAAGGACTCCATATATATATATATAGATATATATTTTGTTTGCCCGGCGAATTTCTATCTATTTTTTTTTTTTTTTTTAGTAGAGACGGGGAGGGAAGGGGTCTCACTTTGCTGAGGCTGGTCTCGAACTCCTGACCTCAAGCGATCCACCCGCCTCTGCATTCCCAGAGTGGTAGGATTACAGGCATGAGCCACCACCACGCCTGGCTCAAGGACTCCTTTAATTTCCTTCACAGCAGGAGCCCCAGTGGATCAGCTCAGGTCCCTGAGAGCATCCCACTGAGGTGACAATTGGCTTCTAATAGTTTCCATCTTCATCTCTATTAAATTTTATGAGGCTTACACTTTTTTATGGATAATAGCCCATTCATTTCTTCATTTCCACTCATTTTTATAAAATTAGAGCAAAATTATATAGATCACTTGAGTAGTTGCCCAGGCTGGCTCTGTGGAGCAGAGCTGCTTCCGCCCTGGTGCGACTGCGGGGCAGGCCAGCCTTCTGGAAACCCACAAGCTGATCCTACAGGGGGTGAAGTAGCCGAGTCTGAATTCAGTGTACAAAAAGGAGTCAGTGGGCAAGGTAGCAGTGCTGGCATTACGTGGAAGTTGAGACTCTCTTGGGTTCCCTCCTGTCATGCAAGAAGCTCTTGCTGCAGACTAGAACATTCTTACACTTTTTGAGTTGTTGTTTAACAGCCTGAGTCACCCAACCACACTTTCCCCTGTTGTCTAGCACAATGTACAATCCTAACGATAAAACCAAGTCTCGAAGAGGCACAGCTTGCGTACCAGAAAGGCAAGCGGTTGGGAACCTGACATCTATCTCTAAAAAGAGAACACATCCTGGAGCAGAATATCCCATTTCCCTTTGGTATTCTCCTCCTGAATGTCCCATGGTACTTCAGACTTAACTTACTGTATTAGTTTCCTATGGCTGCTGTAACAAATTACTACCAATAGCAGCTGAAAACAACACAGATTTATTACTTTATAGTCTGGAGATGAGAAATCTGACATGGGTCTCACTGGGCTAAAATCAAAGCGTCAGCAGGGCTGTGTTGCTTTCGGGAATCTCTAGGAGGGGACTCTGTTTTCTTGCCTTGAATTCGGGTACCAAAAATGCCTGGCTTTGCACAAGATGGAGAAACATTTTCCATATGGCTTTTTTTTTTTTTTTTTTAACATTTCCTGTCAATCAGCTAGAGGTGCAATACCAATTTCCCATACATTGGTTGTCGCTATGAAAAGTATTCCCCTGAGGGTGTGTATTCTCATAGTCCAAACTTAAAGCACAAATAGAACTTAGACATTCTAGTATATACCTTAGTACACAAACTTTTGGAAATATGACATGCATCAATCTCTTTTTGACAGATGCTGGATAATAGTTGGTCTTCAAGACAAGAACCAAATTGTTATGTAGCTGGTGGAAAAGAGTCACGTGCTTCAGGAGCAAATAGAAAAACTGACATTTTACCATGAAAATGAGAAGGGCTGACTACTATTTGCTCTTCAATTTGTCATGGACTTAAACTACACAAGACCCAGCTGGCCAGGCCAGGATTCCATTTTGTATCTGCTCACATGTCTCGAGAGGTGCTCAGTAGGAACTTAGAACTCTGTGACGTCTGCGATGTCGTCAACCACAGCAATAACAACTGCACCAATTAGATTGGCTTGACTCATTTATTTATCAAAAGTTATTGGTAAAAAAAAGAAACAAACAGAATCATCCCCCGCAAAGTCATCCAGAATCTCCAAACTTCTTGCTCTCACTCTGATCCTCTTCTCCTGTGTGCTTGCCCCTCTTGGATCCTCTCGCGTTCCCAATGTTCATTCTGAAATGAAGTCTCAGGCCAGACCACAAAGTGAGGAGGCCTGCACACAGGTTATTATTGCACATGAGTGATCTAAAACCAGACACAGTCACTGATAAGTGGATTTTCAATGCACTTAATTTATCTGCACAATTTACCTCCTTGAAAAGGAAACCCTTCTACACTGTTGGAAGGAATGTAAACTAGTACAGCCACTATGGAAAGCACAATGGAGATTTCTCCAAAAACTAAAAATAGAATTACCATTATCATTTGATCCAGCATTCTCACTACTGGGTACCTACCCAAAGGAAAAGAAATCAATGGATCACAGGGACACCTGCACTCGCATGTTACTGCAGCAGTATTTACAACAGCAAAGATACGGAATCAACCTAAGTGTCTATCCATGAATGAATGAATAAAGAATGTGGTGTATATATATACAACAGAATACTAGTCAGTCATAAAAAGAAGGAAATCATGTCATCTGCAGCAACATGGATGGAACTGGAGGTCATTATCTTTATTTTTTTTTTTTGAGACAGAGTCTCACTCTGTTGCCTGGGCTAGAGTGCCGTGGTGTCAGCCTAGCTTACAGCAACCTCAGACTCCTGGGCTCAATCGATACTTCTCCCTCAGCCTCCCAAGTAGCTGGGACTACAGGCATGTGCCACCATGCCCGGCTGATTTTTTTCTACATATTTTTAGTTGGCCAATTAATTTCTTTCTATTTTTAGTAGAGATGGGGGTCTCGCTCTTGCTCAGGCTGGTTTCGAACTCCTGACCTTGAGTGATCCACCCGCCTCGGCCTCCCAGAGTGCTAGGATTATAGGTGTGAGCCTATACCGCGCCTGGCCTGGAGGTCATTAGCTTAAGTGAAATAGGCCAGGCACAAAAAGACAAATATTACATGTTCTCACTTAAATGCAGGAGATAAAAATTTTGAATACATGGAGGTAGTGAGTGGAAAAATAGATAACAGAGACTCGAAGGGTTGGAGGAGGATGGGGAAGGATGAAGAGAAGTGAGCTAAAGGGTACAAACATACTATAAGATAGAAGGGATAAATTCAGTGTTTGATAGCAGAGTAGGATGACTATACTTAACAAAAATGTACTGTCCTTGGATGACAGACACCCCGAATACCCTGACTTGATTATGTACATGTAACAAAATTTCTCATGTACCCCATAAATTTGCACAAATAAAAAATTTACCTTCCTTGTCATTTTATTTCAGTCTAAGGGGTGGGAATGAGAGCAGGATCATTATATGAGTAGTTCTTGCCTTTGTGACAACCTTGAATAATTTTCATGGTGGGCCTCGTGTGCCTGAGAGCCCACCCAGAGTTAGACAGTCCACTGTGGCCTAGCCACATGGTTAATTGGTCCAGATCTCCTACTCAGTCCCCCTTTCTTTACCTTGCCCCTTGTCTAAATCACCTCACCTTCACCCCCAAAACTGATCAGGTGCTTCTGAAAGCCAAGTGGAAAAAAGTTGAAGGTGATCAATCATTAATTATGCTAATATTTAGGTAAAACAATACAAATTTCCCTTATAAAAATGTTGGTAGAGAAGACTAGGGAAAAGAGAGAGTTTATAGGTGGAGAAAATATTTTGGTAAATATTCTAATATCTGAAATTTATAAACCACCTTCCTTTATGGCGCATGAAAAATATTTCATCTATTGCCTTAACCTGCCTAAATCTTCTCTTGACCAAGTTGTGATATAAACGAATGAATAAATGCATCATCCCTTCTAACCCCACACTGCACATGTTGAGCAAGTACAGGATTGGTTGCCATTATCCTTATAGAGTAGAGAGAGAATCAAAGAGACTAATTTGCTAAAGGACTTTGCTGAGGTAGTGGCAGAACCATTAGTCCTTAAGGATATTTTATCAGCCTTAATTTCCCCTCTCCCTTTCTGCTCCTGTATGGAGAGGGTATAGAAGAGCCCCTTAAAACCCCAGTAGGGACGTGCTAGTTCACTTACCTATTTCTGAATAACAAACCACCCCAACATTTAGTGGCTTAGAGCAACAGCTATTTATTTCTTCTTGTGATCCTGTGGCTAGATCAGGTTCTGTCAGGCAGTTCTTTTGCCCCGTGTGTGTGTGTGTGTGCGTGTGCGTGTGGTTGAGCAGGGGGAAGTATGTTTGCATGGGGCCTGCCGACTAGATTAATGTGAGATGGGGAGGCCGGGCTGTTAGAGCTGGCACAGTCCATTGCGCATGTCTATTTTGGGTAAAGAGAGGTGGAGCATATATACTATTGTGTAGGTGAAGAACACAACTGGTTTAGCAGCCAGGAATCCTGGTGGTAAAATGTATATTAGTAGCAGTAACCTATATTATTTTTGTCAGTGTCTGACTATTCAGAGGGTGAGACAATATGTTGCCTAGACTCTCCACTGGATCTTGCTGCACTAGGCGATAGTGTGTGCTTACGATGAGGGAAATAGGTGCCTTGCTGACTGCACAGAGGCAGCTGGCTGAGCTAGAGGTTGGATGTCCCTTTAGATGGCAGACTTACGTTGTTTCCACCTGCTCCCTTTTCTAGCAAAATTAACAGAATTCAGGTTGCATTTGGACAATTGGAACAATATAGAGCACAGGGTACAGGAAGCAATTTTTCAAATCTTGTATTAAAATTATTACGACGATCAGCATGATCCTCGGCAGTGGTGCTCCACATAGAACCGAAACTACTCCGAGCCATTTCCCAAAGCAATAGAATTGTTTCCCAGAATGTGATTTTATTCCCCACTCTGTTCTTCTCCCTCCCCAAAGGCATTTTCATGGGTAGTTGTACCCCAGGATACCTGATTTTGACTTCCCTTGTTCTTCCGAGGCATACTGTCTGTCCATACTTTTGAGACATTTGCTTTTCTCTTGCATACAATTTGTGATATGCCCACATGTGGGATTTAAATGAGAGTGACTGCTCTAGGGCAGCATGCATTGGCAACGGCACCAGGACGGGCTGCATGGCGCAGAGCTGGGAGGAACGCCCGGTATCACCAGGGACCCAGGAACTGTGAATCCTCATCTTGCCTTTGCCGTGACCTGCTGTATACATTGAGAGGATGAGTTTAATTTCTTTGGCTTTTAATTTTTTCAACCTCACCAGGAGCTGAAACAAGAAATCTCTATTGTCTCTTTTCTCTATAATTTTTTTTTTTTTTTTGAGACACAGTCTCACTGTCTTGCTTGGGCTAGAATGAGTTCTGTGGCGTCAGCCTAGCTCACAGCAACCTCAAACTCCTGGGCTCAAACAATACTTCTGCCTCAGCCTCCTGAGTAACTGGGACTACAGGCATGCACCACCATGCCCGGCTATTTTTTCTATATATTTTTAGTTGGCCAATTAATTTCTTTCTATTTTTAGTAGAGACGGGGTCTCGCTCTTGCTCAGGCTGGTTTCGAACTCCTGACCTTGAGCGATCCACCTGCCTCGGCCTCCCAGAGTGCTAGGATTACAGGCGTGAGCCACCACACCTGGCCACGATTTTTTATTTTAATCAAAATCAATATGAGGTTAAGAAATTCATAGTTCTCACCAAACTCCAAGTAGAGAAAGTTATGTCTTGAGACTGCTGGGCTAGGTGTGAATCTGGAGGCCTGATCTCGGCGAGCCCACGCCCTCCTGGTCAGTGGCCGGTCAGCATCATCCGTGCAGAGACGAGGAAAGAAGAGACAGCTCCGAGCTTAAGAGCATGGCAGGCCAAGTCCATTGTAAATACAGGGTTTCCGGGAAGATAGAAAATCTCTCACTTTCTGATACACAGGCAGTTTAGTGGCGAAATCCTTGCTGATCAAAACCCAGTTAATGTGAAAAAGAAATAAAGAAAGAAAGAAGAGAAATGAAGATGATTCAAATAGCACAAGGTAGAGAAAATAATGAAGCTGATTAAAGTGAGTTTGTGCCATGAGAGTTTGTTGGTTTTTATCTGTATCAGGAAAAGATTTTATTATGCCCCTGTGTGTGCAAGGAATCCTTGCCTTCCAAGAATTTACTCTGCTGCCAGTGGAAAGTCACCTAGAGACAGATGTGCTTCTCCTTGCAGCAGAACTCTATAGAGACTTCCCAGGTTAATCAGTTTCTCTCGGGGAGCCAGAGTTATCTCTTATTGACTCAATAACAATTAGCTTTTTAACATAAGCATAGCCTTCAACTACAAATATGCCACAGTTCCAACACATGATTATGGCAAAGATGTGTCAGCCCTAGAGTACTTGTTAATTAGAGACTTTTATCTTGCCAGGCCTCCCAGGAGCTTAACAATTCAATGCATAACAAATATCAGAAAATTTATTACTGTGCATGTGGCTTTTGTGGATGGCAGAATGGGTCACGGGAATTGCATGTCTCAGAGTAAGTTACATCTGGGAACCACCATTAACAACTATTTATTTTAATACTTTATAATCGTAAAATTAATATATTCTCATTGTAAGAATATTGGAAAAACTGGAAAACTAGAAAGGAGAAAAACAATCACAGTTCCATTATCCAATGGCAGAGACTATATTATATTTCAGTATTTTTATTCCAGCATTTTCTTTTGTGCAATTATACCTCCTCCTCACTGTCCCCCCTCTCCCTGCCTACTTATTGTTAGGCATTGTTACTTATTCTATGTGTGTTACCCAGATAAAGCTGGGTCACTCTGTCCTGCTATTTGTGACTTTGCTAAAATCAACTGAAAACTCCTCTTCCTACATCCTAGGGGAAGTTCAGGAACCTCCTCAGGATTTCTGGCTTGGACTTCTCACTTCTACTGAAATGTCAATTTCAAATTTTTGTCTTGTGAACGTTTTTTAATCTTTCACACTGCTTTGATCCAAGTGAGGGACTACATGCCTCTCTGTAGTTCTTTTTGTGTGTGAACATCTGTCTCGTTGTTCCTCTTTAGAGCAGGAACAGTGTGGTTTTGGGTATTGATTCTAGATCCAGCCTAAACCAGACAGATAATTCCATTCCTCTGCTAGGAATTATTTTAGGAACCCAGGTTTAAGCCAATCAGTGTGTGGCATTTCCCTGGTGACAGTTCTTAGTTCAGGGACAAGTACCTAAACTAAATTATTCCAAGCAGAATGAAGAGGGGAGTTTAATTTCACAGTTAGATAAGAGACTTTCTCTCCCACTTGTCATGAATATTGTCTCAGTTGGCAGCTTGCTGCATCTGTAAGAATAAAGCTCTCAAAAGGAGGAGGACAGAGTGTGAAAATCGCAAAGCCCAAACTTCTGAATCTCCACTTACGTGAGCCAACAAAATCCTTTCTAGTTTAAGCCCTCTTGAGACAAACTTTCTATTACTTGCTGCCAAAAGCATATTAACTCTTATGTAATCTTTCCTTTCCCTGTCTCCCACCCCCAGCAATATTCACACAAATTAGCTACATACTAGAAATTTTCTAGAGGTGGGGGTTTCTATCTCAGAACTATAAAGCACATAATTTAACATTGAATATTGGATATAACACTTTTCTGTAGCCATTTCTGTCCACGTTTTTGATTATTTCCTAAGATGGAAGTCAGTTGATGATTTTAAGCAGATTTTTGCTTCAAAGCACCCACTGATAACAGCATGGAGAAGAGATTACAGGGGTGTTTCAGGAATGTGATCTGGATATGTAAACGCTGCATATGGAAAAGCACTGTAGGGAAACAATCCTGGAGACTAGATGCAAATGGAGCAGTGAGCCTGGAGGTGCAAGTGGCTCAGAGCCCTCAGGGTCCACAAGCTCTGAGTGGGTGTGTCTGTCCTCAGGGAAAGGGGCTTGGGGAGATGGTTTTGTTTCATGTTGAGGCCTTACCATATTTCAGATACCACGGGAAGCTTGCGGATAAGAACTTACAGATTTATTATAGCCCCTGCTCTGGAGAGGTTCATGGTTGAGAGGTGAAGAGCAGATACCCAGCTGAGCAAGGGCAGAGTTGAGCCATGCGCATATGTGGTCTGCAGGCCTCCCAGACCCCCGGTGAGTCACAACCAGGGTTCAGCAGCCACCCCATATGTTAAAACCCCTTCAGCCCCAGCGTCACCACGTGGGATTTTTCTGAGTCCTGGTCGCTCTGCTTAAGATCCACGTTTATTCTGGGTTAAAATCATTCCAAGGTGAGTCAGAGCCACGCCCCCCCATGCCCCACCCCCGCTTGTCTGAAGTAGGTCCAGGTAGACATCTGCTGTGTTGTCATCTTCCTGCTTAAAGCCCTTTGGTGACTCCCCTCCTCTCCCTCACCCCACACAACCATGTGGGGTAAAGTCAGTGGGTCCAAGTGTTTTGTGTCCCTTCCCACTGACCCTGGAATGCTGCAGACCCCACCCCTCTCTCAGCCTTCCCCCTCCTGTGACCTCTCAGGTCCACCCCTGCCCTCCCTAGTCCTCCCCTTGGCACTCACCACCTCGGGCAGGCCCCGGACTCTTGTGCTGGAGGAAGTGACCTGCACCTGTTTGGTGACCCTCTGTGTTTCTCTTGCACAAATCGTATCCCGCTGGCTGTGCTTGCTGTGTTGTATGTACATGCTCGAGCTATTCTTCCAGTCAAGGAATATTTTTTTATCCGCACCTGTGAATGTGTGCTGGGGCTGGGTTGGGGACAGAAACAGAGAGTCACCGAGGGATAACTAGAAAGTCTGTGAGGGAGAAGAGTGAGACACACAACTGGGGATAGAGCCGGTGGACTTGGAGAAACAATGGAGTGAAGGAGAGGACCAGTGAGAGAGGCAGGAGGAAAGCAAATGGAGAAAAGGGGGCTCTCTAGAGACGAAGGGAGCGAAATAGGGAGAGTGGTTCCATGACGGGAAGTAGAAGTGGTCCAACAAGGGCGAGATGCTGCAGGCTGAGAATGGGGGACTAAAGAGTGACAGGAGCAGAGGGAGACCCAGAACAGGGAAGGAGCTCAGCACGCTGAGGGAGCCTGAGTTCAGGGGAGGGCAGAACAGGGGAAGAGGGGACGAGGCAGGGAAAGCACAGGGGGACAGAGACGGGGAAGAAAGAGGCAGAAATATATGCAGTTAGTGGACAATCCAAATTTGGGAAGCAGGAATGACAAGAAGTGAGATAGACGCTGCAACAGAGTGAGAGCCGGGCACCCTGCAGGAGAAAGAAAACGATGAGCAGACATGGAGAGTGGAAAAACACAGAAATGGAAAAAGAGAGAGAGAAGGAGAGAGACATGTAAGGACAGATAAATAAAAAGAAATGAATTGGGTGGCCAGGCGCGGTGGCTCACGCTTGTAATCCTAGCACTCTGGGAGGCCAAGGCGGGAGGATCGTTGGAGCTCGGGAACTCGAGACCAGCTTGAGCAAGAGTGAGACACCGTCTCTACCAAAAATAGAAAAAATTAGCCGGGCATGGTGGAGCATGCCTGTAGTCCCAGCTACTTGGGAGGCTGAGGCAGAAGGATCGCCTGAGCCCAGGAGTTTGAGGTTGCTGTGAGCTAGGCTAACGCCACAGCACTCTAGCCTGGGCAACAGAGTGAGACTCTGTCTCAAAAAAAACAAAACAAAAAAGACATGGATTGGGCAACATACACATGGACTCCAGCAAGATTAAGATAAGGCCTGAGAGACCAGATCCTCAGGGGTGAGGAGTTCATGTTTTTGAAGGGCACCGAGCAGACACTGTTTTACCGGGAAGCTTTGAGGAATCACTCAGGGTGCTGAGATGCGCATCATCCAGCCCGTGAGCATGAGGACAGGAAGGACCCTACACTGAACTTCTCTTTCACCCCAGCTACTGACGAGG
Organism: Lepilemur ruficaudatus; assembly: GCA_963574885.1. Taxonomy (NCBI): domain Eukaryota; kingdom Metazoa; phylum Chordata; class Mammalia; order Primates; family Lepilemuridae; genus Lepilemur; species Lepilemur ruficaudatus. The sequence continues at coordinate 37,746 of CAUYRT010041162.1, forward strand.
GGGCTTGGGCTGTGTATCCCTGGTCTGGGGAGTGACCATCTCCGATTCTGGAAATGATAATTGATGATGAGTGGAGATTACTCTTGGAAGGACTTGTATAGTCCTACCGTATGTCCTGCAAGGGGTCCAGGACTTCTCTCCTGGACTGCACCACAACCTCATAAGAAAGGTATTCCTGGGCTTGTTTTAGAGATCAGAAAACAGAGGCTGGAGACTGAAAACTTTACCCACAGTGACACAGATTATCAGTGGGAGAGTGAGATTCTAAAACAAGATCTACTAAACTCTCAAATGTATGCCTTTTCCAATAGATTCCTACTACTGCTCAGTTATACGGTAAAGAAGGGTAAATAAAATGTGAAGCTGGATAAGAAGAGAACCTCAAAAGCAATTTGAGAAGTAAGAATAGAATAAGTAAGGAAAGACTAGCCTTGGACCAGATGGGTCTCTGACTAAGGATTTATATCAGTCAGAGTTCAGTGTAGGGAACAGAAGCCACTTTATATATCTTATGCAGAAAGGGATTTAACATAGGGAATTACATACTCACACAGTCGTTAGGAGGTTTGGAGGGGTGAGTACCAGCCCAGGATTTCAGGAATGACTCTCAGAACTTTACAGAATGGACTCATCTTTGGGCAGCCATTAGAGCCAGAACTTTAATCCCCAAATCAGGAGTTTGCTGCCACCTCCCAAAGTACCTCTCAACTCCTCAAAGTGGGAGGATTAACACTGGAACACAGAGTCACAAAGCTGCTTCCGCTTCAACTGCCTCTGAAACCCCAGGAACTTAGAGAGCACTAGCTGCAAGGGACTCTAGGGAATGCAATTTTTAGTCTTCCAGACTCCCCTGTATGGGAAGACCCTCCAGAAGGATGTGGCCAGCCAATCAGCAGCACCCACCACCGGCCTGTCCCAGACACTCATGTAAACAGACGAAGGCATTTGTATTTACTCCAGAGGCAAAACCTGTTGACTGCCATGTTCTCTCTCAAATTCTTACTTTTTGTGCCCTTTTAAAGTTATTCTGCTTAGGCCGGATGTGGTGGCTCAAGCCTGTGATCCTAGCACTCTGGGAGGCCGAGGCGGGAGCATCAGCTCAAGGTCAGGAGTTTGAAACCAGCCTGAGCAAGAGTGAGACCCCATTTCTACTAAAAAAAATAGAAAGAAATTAATTGGCCAACTAAAAATATATAGAAAAAATTAGCCGGGCATGGGGGTGCATGCCTGTAGTCCCAGCTACTCAGGAAGCTGAGGCAGAAGGATCGCTTGAGCCCAGGAGTCTGAAGTTGCTGTGAGCTAGGCTGATGCCATGGCACTCTAGCCCAGGTAACAGAGTGAGACTCTGTCTCAAAAAAAAAAAAAAAAAAATAAAAATAAAAATAAATAAATAAATAGAGTTATTCTGCTTATATAGTGGAGAAACCTACATTATGCTTTTCTGCTCCTCAAGTGCTTTCTTTGGAAATTAAGAACCTTCTTTTATAGCAAAAAGGCTATGTCCCAGGCTTGAAGTCTTGTGCAAGGTCTTGGGGAGCAGGGAAGAATCAGGGTTGGTGAGGACTTAGACAGCCAGACCCCACTGAGCCCGATCGCAGGTGGGCAGTGGCTATAGGAGACACCATCAGTCCAAGGGAAAGCTCCAGTATCTGCACGTAGGTCTTGGAGGTGGTTCCTGGAACATAGGTTTCTGGCCTCTCCTCTTCACTCCACATTTTGCCAGGATCCCCGGAGGAGAAGTGACTTCCTTTTCCATGTTCCATGAAGTGACTTTGTCACAAGCAACTCCTGCCAGCTCTCCTCCCCATCTCCAATGCCCCCAGGGCTCACAGGAGGTCCACCTAGGACCAAGGTCCCCCATGGCCTGTCTATCCGTCATAGGTGTCAATCATATTGTACAATTGACAAACATAGGACATTTTATCAGACCCCATTTCCTTATTTCCAGTAGTATAGGAAAATTGAAGTAAAAGCTAGTTTCTGCATAGACAGGATGAACTTTAGGCAGATGGATTTTGTGAGGCTCCATCTCCTAAGGCTAAGCTTTCACTGGACACTGAGTCACAGAGGCCCTGAGCAGGGGAGAATGCATTCACTGGGATGAAGGGAGCATGCATTTGCGAACCCTAAAGGTTTGTAACCTATTAGGCTGTGGTCATGCTGAGAATAAAACACAGCTTCAATTTCATCTAGAGCTGGCAAAATATACAGGAAGCACCATTTTCCAAGAGCTGAACTAATTATGCAACCGCTGCACAGCTCAGTTCGAGCTTCCTGTCGTCATGGAGAAATGGACCGTCAGAAGCAGAACATTTTGTGATGGTTGGGGGTTGGCAGCAGAGTGGGCAGCTAGCAGGAGGTGGGTCGTGACCCTTTAGCACAATCTGCTGAACAGGCTACATGAGCAACAGCAAAGAGTGTCTCCACTGTTCTGTTAATCATGAGATGACTCTGGCTAGACTTGTATCTGTAGATACTTTCGAGAGGGATATGAGAGTTGGGAGATCTGTGACTCCAAAAGTTTACAAGATCAAAAGACTCTGTGTCTGTATGATCCATAGACAGGGCATGCAGGATGCAGCTGACGATGGGCAGAGCTGACAAAGGAAGGAGCAGGTGCAGAGTCACTGAAGAATAGGCTGCCTACAGTCTGTGACTTTGTCCACAACAAGATTAAAACTATGAAACAGTTTTGCATTGACATTGCTCATGTTCAAACTGGTTTGGGTTTAACCGTAAACGATAAACCTTCTTCCTACTGTTTTGTGCATCAGGATTTAGTTAGGATCTAAATACCTTTCCTAGTATAGTCTCCCTAAAGGGAGACAGCATAAGAGTGGTCAGAGGTCAGACAGAAAAATCTCAAACTCATGGCTCTGCTACTTAATTGCCGTAGAACTAGGGCAGTTTACTCATCTTCTCTAGGCTACAGTTTCCTCAACGAAAAAAAAAATCCTTCTTTAAAAGACAACTGTGAGAATCAGACGAAGTAAAGAACCAGCAGCAGGAGTTCTAGATAAGAAAATCTCTCATGCTAATAGTTGATATGGTCACCAGACTTCTGAAAACCCCCCAGATCCTGGGAATTCAGAGGCCCAGAGCTGGCTTATGTATGGGGTCACGAGTTTAGTTCAACATAGTTTTAGAGTTTTAGCCAGGTATGGGATATAGTCAACAGGTGAGGTACTACTGCTTTGGCCAAGACTCTTTGAGCTCTTTGGTAAGGAGCTCAAGGGGCAAATTCTGGAGCAGGGGTACCTCCTTTTCTCCACCTTGCTGCCTTCTGGGGTCTCTCTCTCTCTCTCTCCCCACACACAGATAGGTCTTTCCTTTGCTTGTTAACAGTATAGTTGACCCTTGAACAATGCTAGGGTTAGGGACACCAACACCCCACCCCACACAGTCAGAAATTCATGTGTAACTTTGACTCCTCCCAAACAACTGATAGCCTACTGTTAACCAGAAGCTTTACTGATAACATAGTTGATTAACTATTTGGTATGATATATGTGTTATATACTGTATTCTTACAATTAAGTAAGCTAGAGGATAGAAAATATTATTAAGAAAATCAGAGTCTGGTGTAGTAGCACGCACCTGTAGTCCCAGCTACTCAGGAGGCTGAGGCAGGAGGATCTCTTGAGCCCAGGAGTTCGAGCTTACAAGTGAGCTATGATTGTGCCACTGCACTCCAGCCTGGGCAACAGAGCAAGACCCCATTTCTAAAAAAAAAATATTACTAAGAAAATCATAAGGAAAAGAAAATATATTTACTGTGGAAGAGGTGGAGGAGGTGGAAGAAGAGGCAGGAGAAAGGCAGGTACAGTCAGGGTAACTTTTATTGAGAAGGATCTGTGTAGAAGTGGACCCACACAGTTCGAACTTGTATTGTTCAAGCTACTTGTATTGCATTAGTCAGCTACATAGTTATGTTCCCATTGCACTGACCAGCGTCCATCCCCAAAGGACTTTGTGTGTATGGTTTATCAATGTATCATGTACTCGTGTAGCCATGCAAAGAGTATCCACTGCTAAACCACACAGTGCATACATTTTTGTAAATGTATCTTTCATATGCACATACCCATTATATACATTTCACATAAAGAAGAGCTAAAAGAATTGATTAGGTTTAGCAAGGAAGAAAGCTACTGACCAAGGCAAATGACTGCTGTGTTTACTCAGAGACTTCTCAGAGGACCAAACATATTTTGAGCTGGGCTAAGAGATTTCCTAAAGAATAAAGAAGAATGTTCTGGGGAAGAAGATTTTGCTTCTGTGTAAGGGAAAACTTCGTTATAGTGTGAGGTCCAAGAATAATTTTACAGTTCAGCTATATGTTGCTTGTTTATAAGAATCACTTTGGATTTTGGTCATAAAATCTATTTGATACTTAAAATTCTATGAGCTTAATTACATGGCATAAACAGTTTTTTAAAAAGGGTTGCTGGGCGGTCCCTGATAGCCTCTCTTAATGTAAGGTTTGCTTTGTTTTTTTTTTTTTTTTTTTTGGTCATCTGTTAAGAGACTTAATGGGAAATAATGGCATCTTGCCAGAAATGTGTAGGAGTTAATAGCTTTGTGCATATTATGTGTTTGTGATGTTAAACAAAGAATAGCTTACAATGTGTTCATATGTATAAAGGTGCCAGAACACTGCCTGGCTTAGAGTAAGTGCTATATAAGTGCCTGCTAGTATTGTTGTTGTTGCTGTTGTTATTTACATTGATGACATCTTGTCACATTACAGTTCTAGTTCCAGTGGGTCAGGCGTCACTCCTCCAGCAGTGGACTGCGCTCCATTTGCCAACAACGTGACCACCCCCAGGCCTTTCCCTTCCCAGGGGTGATATGTATTGGCTGCCACTACTCCTATCCCTGTGGGAAGTCACATCTGGTCTATAATTTTACAGAGACCCTGAAAAGATTGAAAAGGAAGAGCAGGACGCTGCTGAAAAGGCTGTTACCAAGCAGGAGCTTCAGAGGCAGGGCCTGCCCAGCTCTCTAATTTCTGCTCCTCAGCCAGGCCTGGCTGCCGTTCCAGTGGTGCCCAGCTGCGGCTCCACTGCCCAGGCTGTGACAGGTGCAAATGGCCACAGATGGTCACATGTGGTTCTTCCACAGAAGCCGACTCCTAGACAGATGAAGGAGATGAGACTGAGGGGAAATCACCATCAGTCTCTAAATAAAAACAGAAAGTGTGGCTCTTTGGCAGTTATGGCGTGTCCTTGATTTGACCCAACAGCCAGTGGCAAGTACTGTCACCAGTAACTTTAAACTAGACCGGACTGTTACAGCTATAAATTAGTTGTTCAAGCTTAGTTATAATAATTAAGTCAGACATTTCTAATTTTGCACTTTTTTATTTCCTCAAAATGTTTTCAAGTCTTTATGAGATTCTGATTAACTTCTTGGTCATCTTCACAGAGCATGAGGCTTATTTTTATTTTTGGTTTATGTTAAAAGGTAGCTAATATTAATTTGTCATTGCAGTTATAATTTTTAGATACATAACTCATTGCAATGGAAAAGACCTGAGAGATTTCTAAATAGAATAAAACTCTGAGGTCATCCCCCCATATTGTAGAAACATCGCTCCTTTTGGCTATGAACCCATATTTTTATCAATTTGAAAGCAAAATATGATGTAATTGCCCACCTTTGACATGACTTTAACCAGGAAGCTTGTCCCTTTTTTAAGTCTTGAAAAAGTTCATCCATAGCAAGAAACCCTTCAAGAATAAAAGTATAACATCAATTTATTTAGGTTCAATTCAACCAGTACTCGTTGATCATTTATTATGTATTAGGCACAATTCTCAGCTCTCTAAATTCAGAGATGACTAAAGTGGCCCTGTCCTTAAGAAGCTCACTATTTCTTCCTGAGATGGGAAGCTAGACAAGGCATTCTAGAACAATGTGGGGAGTGCTGTAGCTGAAGCTTGGGATACAGAGTTCTGACAGAGTGCCAAAGGAGGATAATGATTCCTTCTGAAGGGAGCTTGGTCTTATTTGGTTACATGTCTGTCCTCTTTAAGAGACTAGGCACTGCTTGAGGACAAGGACCATGTCTTCACTGCATTTTATTCCTATTCCTACATTGCATTTTATTCCTACAGGGCTCTACTTTTTTATAAAAAAGAAAGAAAGAGACAGAAAGAGAAAGAGAGAGAGAAGTAGAAAGGAAGGAAGGAAAGAAGGATGTTATTTTCTAAATTGTGTATGCACAAAATTCATATGTTGAAGTCCTAACCCCAAGTATCTCAGAATGTGACTCTATTTGGGAATAGAATTCTTAAAGAGGTAATTAAGATGGACGAAGTCATAAGGGTGGGCCCTAATCCAATATGACTGGTGTCCTAATAAGAAAAGGTGATCAGAACACAGACGGACACAGACACACACAGAGGGATGACCTTGTGAATACACAGGGGGAAGATGGACATCTACAAGCCAAGGAAACAGATAGACCTCAGAAGAAACCAAACCTGCTAATGTCTTGATCTCAAACTTCTAGCCTCCAGTACTGTGATACAATAAATTTCTGTTGTTTAATCCATCTGGTCCATGATATTGGTTATGGCAGCTCTAATAAACTAATACAGAAAGAAGGAAAATAAGAGGTGATTCTTGGGTCAAACACCAAAGAGCAAATATGATTTTTCCAAAGTGGAAGAGGAAGAGGGAATGATTAATTCTGCCTAGAATAGGAAAAGAGTCAAGATTTCATAGAAAAGATGACATTTGAGCCAAGCCTTAAGGGGTTGCCAGAATCTGTCACTTGGAGAAGAAGAAAAGAGGTTAAAGCATAAGAGGAAGAGTGACCCTTTTACAAAGAACCACACGCATTTGGAAAACGGACCCAGCAGGCATGTCTGAACTGTGAGCTTGAGGTGCAGGGCTAATGGGAGATGAGTTGGACAGGTACACTGAAACCAGACTGTGAAAGACCAATGGTCGACCGGGAAGGTAGTTCACATAGTAGAAAGAATTGATCAGTTCCTTAGTTTAGAGAGAGACACCAGGAAGGGAGGAAGGGAAGGCTGAAGAGAGAGCAGGGAGTTAACTAGGATCTGTCACAATGGTGCAGACAGAAGGGGAGGAGCCTCTGAAGTAGATAGGGAGCCATAGGATCGAAAAGTTGAAAGTTAATGTAACATTGTGGGTAGAACCTCTACAAGTGATTGACCACAGCAGAAGCTGTGTCCAAAAATAACATTAAGATTTTGAGTTGGTAAAGAGAAGAGGACTATACCAGGATCAGAAATACAAAGTCAGGGGTAGGTGTTGGATATGGTTGCGGGGAGATGATTTGATTTGAGATTAGATGTGTGATAAAATCAATGTGTGTTGCGGTGATTAGGAGAGATCTAGAAGGGAGAGCTTCACCCTGTGACAGGGGAATTTCATGGCACCTGGCCTCCCCACCCCCATCAAGTCATGGAGGCCACATCACATCAGAGCAGACCTCCCATGTCTGGCTGTGTCCCAGGCTGAGTTGTAAACCACTAATGACCATACGGGGCCTTCCGTGGCCCCAACCCTCCTGACTCCTGCCCTTGAGTTCCCACATATCACATTTGCCTGTCATGTCTTCTTACAAGAAAGAATAGGCTCTGTTATGGTGCAATTAACAAATACCCCCAAATCTCAATGGCTGAAAACAATGAAGGTTCATTTCGTGTTCACATTACATGTCCATGTCATCACTGTCCTTCCTCTGGGTCCTGGCCACAGAGCCACTGTTTATGGTCGTCACGGCATAGGGAAGAGAAAGTTTGGCAAAGCCTCCAGGGCACTTGAAACTTCTGTCCCAGAGAGGCCCAAGGGCAGAGAGGCACAGCTCCTGTGCGGAAGCTCTCCAGACGGTGTAGGTAAAAGAGGCGGGCCTTACCCTCCCACTCCTCCCAGTGGCTGTGCCCATGTTCCTTCCCAGGAGCATGGAAACCGTTTGCAGCAGAGAAACCTGGCAAATGCTACACTGACCCAGTGATCAAGACGGAGTCATCAGTGATAAGCTATGTTGGTAGTGTGGTCCTAAGAGGATGTGTTGAGAAGGGCATCTAACCTCTGTGGCCTCCCCCAAAAACCCACAGCCTCTGTCTAATCACGGGAAACATCAGATTGAAGCACATTCTACAAAATGCTCGCCCAGGACTCCTCAAAACTGTCAAGGTCACCAAAAACAAGGAAGGTCTGAGAAACTGTCACAGAACAGAGGAAGCTAAGAAGAGATGACAGCTGAATGTGATGTGCATGGGACTCTGTGGAATCCTGGACAGAAAAAGGACATAAGGTGAAAACTAGTGAAATCAGTCAGAGAATGTGTGGAATTTAGTTAATGGTAATGTTAAGTAAGGTTGGTTCCTTAACTATGACAAAGGTGGCCTGGTAGCGTAAGATGTGACCACAGAGGGACTGGGAGAGGGGTATGGGGGAACTCTATGTACTGTCCTTGAAACTTCTCTGTAAGTCGAAAAGTATTCTTAAGAAAAAAAAGAGGCACATGCCATTTCACTCACCAAATGAGTGACCCAAGAACTCAGAGCTCCTTGCTCACACTGATTCTGCCTCTTACGTACTGTCACTCAATATCATTACAAGATTACAAAAATAAAGTCTGTATTTCACTTGTGATAGCTTGTGGCCACAGTGAACAAATACAAAATAAATTGACCAACTGCAGTTAGAGAGAGAAAGGAAATCAAATGAAATGGTACATGCCAATGTTCTGTCGAATAAAGCAAAACAGCAAAGAGAAATAATACTTATTCAAAATCATCACTTCCACTCTTATTTCATTGGCTTGTGGCCACACCTAGCCAGCATGTTCCACCATGCGTCCAGAGTATTTGTCACTGTGCCCTCTTCCGCCCTTTGGACCAGAAGCTTAAAGACCCTTCCCAGGCTCCTATGATCCTGTGCTCCTCATTGGCTAGCATTTGGATTTCCTTCTCTGCCCCTGGGTGACCATTTCCCTTGGTCCAGTCTGGTCCCTGGAACACCCCAGAACACAGAGTCCCTTTTCATGTATTGTGTTTCTGCCACATCTTCCTGGCTCCAGGAGGGCACTGGACAGAGATAATAGCTTCTGAGTTGCAACATGAAAGGTCATCAGAATTCAACAGAATCGAGGCAGGTGGGCAGAGCAGAGCTGAATAAACCTGGGACCAAGCGTGGTCTGTAGGGGACACAGGGAGGGCCTGGCTGGCTGGACTGGAGGGCTCGCTTTGGAAAGTACTGGGCCAGGACAGGAGAGGGAGATGGGGTGTCGGATTGTGAAGGGCCCCGTGTGCTCAGCAGAGGAACCTGCACTTTGCTGTGTGGAGTGAGTCCACTGAGGAAGTGTTGGTGTAGGGTGCCTTGTTCTTGGTAGAGGAATCTCATAACAGTGCTCAGGAAGGATCGTGGCAGACTAGTTAGAAATTGTAATCTGAAACATATAACTCAACATTCATTCACATTACATGAACATTCTGGAATGGAAAACAATAAAAAGAAGTTCAAAGGCGTAAGATGGAAGTTGTCCATTTTACCTCCAAACTGCACTTATCTGCACTGTCTGCAGTTGAGTTACATGAGAAAGTGAGTTCCCAGAGGCATAGGTGTTTATAAATAAACTGCTGCAGGATATTGATTTTCTTTCTTTCTCATCTGATTTTTTTCCTAGAGCACTTAATAGGCTTTATTTCCACTTCTCCTCCTCTCAAAGTAACCTGCTCCTTTGAATGGCTCACAGGGTCACTTCTGCCTTTGACAAATTAGCGATTGGGCTAGGAGCCAAGATCATGCAATTTGGTGTTTACAATGGCCTTGTTGCATCTGCTGGACTGAGTTACCGGTCTGTGGGGCTGGCCTGCCCCAGCACGTACTTGCTGTGCCCCTGGGAGGGAGTCTCGTGTTCTCTAGTGCCAGGTCTGCAATCAGTGTCATTACTTTCTCATTTCCTCACATACTGCCCCTGATTGGAAGTTTTGTTTTATGAAAGAATGTCATTGAGTTGGCTTCATTGCCATGAGAGCACATTGACTTTTAGAGCAAATATGTTTAAGGGCAAGTAGAAATTGGGTAATCAAGTGACCAGTGCTTAGGGGCAGTGGTGGCTGCCTCTATCCTCCTCCTGGGTACCTCAACACAGAATCTGTGAACTGTGCTCATCCAAGCTGTCATCGATCTGCTCTGCTGAAGACTGTCTGCTATTTCCACGAATTGCTATCTAGGCAATAACCATGTCACTGTTCTACGCACTTCACTCTTTTCCATAGATTTATATCATGGCTGTGGGGCCCTTTGCTAACAGAGAACATGACTGTGTGCAGCAGCCAGAAACAGTCCATGATACGAGGGTAAAGACAAAGGAAATATCGGCCACCTGCTGATGAATTTCCAAATATCTCTCATTTCTTTTGCTGTGGTTTCATTTTGCTTTGTTTCAGAGAACATTAGCCCATAAAATTTGATCTGTTTCTCCTGCTCCCTAGATTAGAAGTTAATGAATTTTGTTGGTATTTGATCTGCCACAGGCTATTTCATTAGCTAAATAAAAGTTCCATTAATTTCAGTGACCTCGTAATTATACTGGATGGTAGACTCTGGTGTGAGCGGGTAGTTAACACTGATCTCATTCAGTTTAATCTTTATATTTCCCCTGGAGATAGACAGCATGGCCCTGCTAATTTACACAGATGTGTAAATATAGATAAAAAAACAGCATCTAGGATCGGATCTTGTCATTTCTCCTGTCTGTTCTTAGGGTAGTTAGAGGATGCTTCTTTGTGGGGAGGGGCTGCCTCTAGCAAGGGCCCCCGGGATTTGAGGGAGTGCAGCAGGCAGGAGACATTCCAGCAAAACCCATTAGGCACCTGGAGAATTTGACAGGCTGTGATGATATAGACAAATCATGGTTCCCTTGCCATTTCTTTTGCATACGGGAAAGATTTTAGACCCATTACATGAATATGTTTAACATACAAATAATTCCTTGCTCCTGCTGGTAGCTTTTAAGACAAGTAGAAGAAATGATCATTGTAAATGGCATTTGAACGGTCCGGCTAAAACTTCGTTTTATTTCTTGCTTTATAGTTTTAAAACATTCAGAAGGACACCTATAGACAACATGGATGAAGCTCACAAATATAATGTTGAGCAAAAGAATCTAGACCCAATAGATTATATACTATGTTATTCTATTCACATATAATTACTTAAATTAAAAATAGGCAAAACTAATCTGTAGTGTTGGAAGACCAGAGAGTGGTTATATTTTGGGGTATGATAGGGGGCATGAAGGGGACATTTGAGGTGCTGGTACTGTTGTATTTTGCATCCTGGGTCTACTCACTTTGAATTAGGTCATTATAAGTTGTGTATTTTTTTGTAAATAGTTCATACTTCAATAAAAAAGTTAAACAAATAAAAAGGGAATACCCCCCCCACACACATGAGACAGAGAGAAAGAGACACTGTTCACATAAATTATTTCATTTAATTTCCTCACAGCAACCTGTGAAGGAGGCTTGTGGGATATGAGGACCCTTCCCCCCACTGAGGCACTGGGGGTCTTGGAGAACTAAGAGCCTCTGGCCCACCTGTCTTCTGAAGAGGGCCCAATGTACCCCTCCCCTGCACCCCATCCCCTGCAGGTGGGGTCACCCATGGTAACGTGCCAGGGAAGCCAGGGGAACCAGATGAAGCCAGAGTCCTCTTGGCACCGAGTGTGACGTGGACGAGAAGCGAAAGGCACGCAGAGTCCCACACTCCCACTAAAAAGGAAAACCCAGGCCTGACGTGCATAGTTTCAAAGCCAGTGAAACTTGGCAAGGCTGCTCATGTGCAAAGAGCTTGTCAAACACAAGTCGGGCTGTAAATAAGCTAAAGGCTAAGCAGGAAGGTAGGTCCCTACTGATGGCTCCTTGTGGCAGTTTGAAACCAGTAAGTATTACGTGACGGCCACCGATGCCTCGTGTGTCAGTTTCCTATCACTGGTGTAAGAAATTGCCACACTTCATGGCTTAGACCAACACTAAGATATTATCTTTTACAGTTTTCCCCCTTTTTTAATAGACAGGGTCTTGCTATGTTGCCCAGGATGGACTTGAACTCCTGGGCTCAAGTGATCAATCCTCCCACCACGGTTGCCTGAGTAGCTGGGATTATAAGTGTGAGCCCCTGTGCCCGGCTGCAAATGTATATAAGCTTAAATGTGTTCTACACAGGTTTCACTGGGCTAAAATCAAGGTGTCAGCAGGACTACATTCCTTTCTAGAGGTGGAATGTAGAATCCGTTTGTTGTTATTGTTTGTTTGTTGTTTTAGCATTCAAGTTATTGGCAGAATTCGGTTCTTTGTGATTATAGGACCAAGGTTTCTATTTCCTTGCTGGCTGCCCGTTGGGACCATTCCCAGCTTCTAGAGACCATCCTCTGACTTGTGGCTACTTCCTCCATCTTCAAAGCCTGCAAAAAGGAACTGAGTCCTTTTCGTGCTTTCAATCTTTCCTGCCTCTTCTCCCATCTCATCTCTCTGACATCAGCCAGGGTTCTCTATTTTTTTAGATTGTGCCCTCCTGGATAATTCAGGATAATCTTCCCATTTTAAGATCCGTAACCTTAACTGCATCTGCAAAGTCCCTTTGCTGTGTAAGGTGACATACTCACAAGTCCCAGGGGCCAGGGTGTGGACATCTTTGGGGGCTATTTGGCCTACCACACGTCAGAGCCAAATACCAAAGGAGACTTCACCTTTACCCCAAGCGTGATGGCACCCACACCTCAGGCTGGCTCTCGCGTCACTGCCACCGTGTTGCAGACTTTGCATCTGGTGACGCAGAGAGTGAGCAGGGCTGCACGCGTGCTCTTCGCCTCCGCCTTGGGTCGTGAAACGATTGATTGCTGGTGTTAAAGAAACAGATTCTACGGAGTCAGGGGAGATACGAGGAAGTCACTAAAGCAGTCAAACGCACATTCTTAAAAAGTTGCCAAAACCCACACACTAGTATTTGCGTCCCTTTCAGGTGACAGCATGCAGAAGCCGCGTGCTAATGGGGATGGCAGGTGGCTGTGAGGATGGCGGGAGTGGGAACGCACTGCCGACTGCCTGTGACTGACGGGGCCTCTGTGGGCTTCTCCGGAGCTATTGGCCTGTCCCTGTGCGTCGAGTGGTGACTGGTATTCTAAGGGCAGACCTGGTGGTCACCTTTGTCCAATCGAAACAACAACTGAGGCAACTTCTGTTGAAATGCTTCTCTTAAAAAAAAGTTCTGCCTCATGACAATGTGAGCTTCAGCATCAAAAACCTGTCCTTCAAGGCCGGGCGCAGTGGCACACGCCTGTAATCCTAGCACTCTGGAAGGCTGAGGTGGGAGGGTAGCTCGAGATCAGGAGTTGGAGACCAGCCTGAGCAAGAGCGAGACCCCGTCTCTACTAAAAAATAGAAAGAAATTAGCCAAACAACTAAAAATAGAAAAAATTAGCTGGGCATGGTGGCACATGCCTGTAGTCCCAGCTACTCAAAGGCTGAGGCAGGAGGATCGCTTGAGCCCAGGAGTTTGAGGTTGCTGTGAGCAAGGCTGACACCACGGCACTCCAGCCCAGGCAACAGAGTGAGACTCTGTCTCAAAAAACAAAAAACAAAAAACAAAAACAAAACAAAGAAACAAGCAAAAAAACCCAACCTGTCCATCAGAGGTGCTCATTGCAGAAGAAAAGGTCTCTCCCCGTACAGGAAGCTGCACAGTTTGCGGCTCGGGGGATAACGCCCGTCCATCCGGGCCAAGTCAGCGCTGGCCATGCCCCGGGGCTGGGTGGCCACACTGCTTCATCCTTTGCAAGGAGAAGTTTGATCTGACAAGAAGCTGGAAGAGGCACAAAGTCTGGAAATCTGGTTATGATACTGCAGTTGGTGCGGTTCCTAGTGGGGTCACATGGGTAAAGACCTTCTCAGACCTGGGATAGTTTTGCTGTCCAGCATATGAGAGAGTCGTCAAGACAGTTAACAAGAAGGCTAATGAAGGCAGCAAGGCAAAATGTCTGTCCAGAAATCTCAGAGGCTAAAAGGATATTTTGTCCCACATCTGCCCCCCAATCTCAGTCTGCAGTGGAACTGACTTGGCGCTGTTTGTCCTGGTGGAACATTTGAGTTATCTGTGCTCAAGAGGAGAAGACGGGCTATTGATAACAATGCATAATAAAAGCCAACAAACACCACAGGTACTCACTATTACATTGGAACTAATCGAGCAACACTTATGTGCACATATGGAAATAACATTCCTCGGAAATCAAGCAGGAGGGAAGGGGGAGAAGGGGATGGACAAATTCACATCTAATGGGTATAAAGCACACTATCTGGGGGATGGGCACACTTACAACTTTGACTCAAATGGCACAAAAGCAATTTATGTAACCAAAACATTTATACCCCCGTATTATTTTGAAATTAGAAAAAAAGCTTCAAAAGGAAAAGAATGTTTAGTGGACTAGTTGTTTTGTGGCAATTTTAAGTTTTTAGTTTTTAAAATCAATATTTTAAAGTGGAAACAACTTGACAATTAGTCTCAGAATTTTAAGACTATTAAAACAAAATTTAATGTGGGAAAAAACAAATACTGTAGGATAAAGATGAGAAAGTCTCCCAGGAAGTACAACAAAAATACAAAGAAATTTTAAAAATACGAGAAAAGGACAAGAAAATTAAATGATCCATCCACAAGGCCCCACATCTTACTAACAGGAATTCCAGGTGAGAATGAGAGCAATAGAGGGAGAAGTTTGTCAAAGATGTCCTTTACCTCAAAATCTCAAAACCAAAAGACATGAGGCATTGGGGCCTCCCGCATGCCAACACATAACAAATGGAAAACACCCTCACCAAGGTTTGTGGGCAAGTGTTTTCAGAGGTTGAGATAAAAAGACTTTGTAGGAGAAAAATAGCTCACATACAGAGAATGAAAATTCAAATGCTATTGGACTTTTTGACAGTCCTGTTGGAAGCTAGAAAACTCAGTAAGTAGCAAGTCTTCCAAATTCTGAGAGAAAATGATGTCTATCCTAGGACTCTATGTGCAGGCACCTGGGTATAGTCTGATGGTATTAGAAAGACGATTTCAGACAGGTGTTTTCTCAAAAATATGCATTTCCCATGCATCCTTTCTTTTTTTTTTTTTTTTTTTTTGAGACAGTGTCTCACTCTGTTGCCCGGGCTAGAGTGCTGTGGTGTCAGCCTAGCTCACAGCAACCTCAAACCCGTGGGCTCAAGCTATCCTTCTGCCTCAGCCTCCCAAGTAGCTGGGACTGCAGGCATGCGCCACCATGCCCGGCTAATTTTTTCTATATATTTTTAGTTGTCCAGATAATTTCTTTTTGTATTTTTAGTAGAGACGGGGTCTCGCTCTTGCTCAGGCTGCTCTCGAACTCCTGAGCTCAAACGATCCACCGCCTAGGCCTCCCAGAGTGCTGGGATTACATGTGTGAGCCACCATGCCCGGCCTTACTCTTTCTTAATAAACTTAATCGAAAGAAGTAGGAAATTGAGAAAAATGATTTGGGATTCAGGTCCCACACAGGAGAGAGCCACAGGGGGTTCCTAGGTTGTGGTGCAAGGAGCCCCAGGTGTGTGGGACAGGCCTGGGGAACAGCCCCTCCAGGAAGGCTGAGAGGAGAGAAGGCTTCAGAAGGAGTGTTTCCAAGGAAGAAATATTGGTCCAATACCTGATGTCTTTGTCTATACTGAGAGGAGTTTTGTAGCTTTGTTTGGAGAATTAGACTAAGTAATAGGTACACAGAAAAAAA
>CAUYRT010041163.1:0-14672 GCA_963574885.1 Lepilemur ruficaudatus
AGAATGGAATCCTTTATTACTATGTAATGCATCTCTTTATCACTAATAATTTTCCTTGCTTTGAAATTTGTTTTGTACAAAATTAATACAGCTAATCCAATTTTCTTTCAAAATAAATAAATAAATAAATAAAAATAAAAAAAAAGAAATGTATTATATTTTATATTATATTATTATATAACACAAATGTATTATATTGCAGTCACATAGGTCGGGAACCTGATGTGAATCTCACTGGGATCAGATCAAGGTGTCCGCGGGTTGCACTTCTTTTTGGAAGTTCTAGGGGAGAATCTGTTTCCTTGACTTTTCCAGCTTCTAGAAGTCAGCTGTGTCCCTTGGCTCATGGCGCCCGTCCTGCATTTTCAAAACCAGCGACTTTAGGCTAAGTCTTGCTCACAATTCCAACTCACTGGCTGTCTCTTCCAGTTGTGAGGGCTCTGGCGAGTGCACTGGGCCCACCCGAGTGGTCCAGGAGAATCTCCTATTTTAAGGACGTCTGTGGGCAACCTTAGGTCCCATCTGCAAACTTAATTCCTCTCCGCCACGAAAACTAGTGTATTCACAGGTGTTGAGAATCAGGACATAAGCATCTTTGGGGCGGCATTACTCTGTGCATCACAGTCAGTCTTTCCAGAGGTTTGCCGTATTTTTTATCTTTCCAAACAAACGTGTTTTTGATTATTGATTTTCCTCTATTGTTTCTCTGTTTTTAATTTTATTGAATTCAGCTCTTCATTATTTTCTTCCTTCTTGTTTGGGTTTATTTTGGGCGCTCTCTCTCTCTTTCTCTCGATTCTTAAAGAAGGAGGCAGGTTGTTAATCCCTGTGCTTGCATTTAGTGCTATGCATTTCCCTCCCAGTACGGCTTTAGCCTGTCACACAAATTTTGATGTGTTGTACTTTCAGCTTCATTCATTTCAACATATTTTAAAACAATTTTACTCGAGACTCCTTTTGTGACCCACGGGATATTTTGGAGCGTGTTGTTTAGTTTACAACTGTTTGGAGAATTTCCTGGGTTTTTTTGTTCTTGTTATTGATCTTTGGTTTGACTTCGTTGTGGTCAGAGAACATACTCTGCATGACCAATTCTTTAACATTTGGTGAGATTTGTTTCATGGTGTCGTATATCTTGCTGTGTGGTCCTTGGACACTTGAAAAGAGTGTGTCTTCTGCTGTGGTTGAGTAGAGTGTCCTATAAACATTAATTAGATCTTGTTGGTTAACGGTGTTGTGAGTTCTTCCGTGTTCTTACTGAATTTTTGTCTAGTTTTTCTATTGGCAGTTGAGAGAGAGGTTTTGAAGTCTCGACTCTACTTGAGAGCTGTCTGTTTCTTCTTTCACTTCTGCCAGTTTTTGTTTCATGTATTTTACAGTTTTGCTTTTGTGCGTACACATTTAGAATCACTGTTTTCTTGATGAATTAACCCTTTATCATTATGTAAGGTCCCTCCTGTCTCTGGAAGTTTCTTTGTTCTGAAGTCCATGTTCCCTAATATTTACATGGTAACTCCTACTTACCTTTGATTAAAGTTTGGATGGCACACATTGTCCAATATTTTACTTTCAAGCTTTCTATCTCATTATGTTAGAGGGAATTTTTATAATCAGCTTGTAGTCGGTCTTGGCTTTTGATCCACTCTTCCGGTTTCTGTCTTTTAATTGGCGTATTGAGACTTTGTGCATGTAATGAAATCCCTGGCACGTGAAGGCTGTGCCTTCATTTTAATTTTTGTCTTCTGTCCTGTTTTTTGTCTCTCTGTTTTCTTTTTCTTGTCTTTCTGTGGATTAACTGAACATTTTTTAGCATTCCATTTTGATTTATCTGTAGTGTTTTTGAGGGTATAATTTCGTATAAATTTTTAGAGGCTGCGTTAGGTGTTATGTATACATAACTCGTCACAGTCTACTGGGGCCGTTATTTCAAGTAAAATATGGAAGCCTCCCCTTTCATCACCTCACTTCAGCCTCCCCCATTTATAATGTAGTTGTCTTAAATATTCCCTCTGTGTGCATTCAGAGCCATATCAGAGAATTACAATTTTTGCTTGAATTGCCAACATACTATAATGTAGAAAACTCAGGAAGAGGAAAGTGTGTTTTATTTAACCACCCCCTTCTTTGCTTATCTACTCTTTCTTTATTCCTGATATCCCACATTTTCTCCTTTTATCTTTTCACATCTGTTTAGGGAACTTTGTGTAGTCATTCTGTTAGGGCACATCTGCTGGCCGTAAATTCTCTTGTTTTTTCTTCGTCTGAGAACGTCTCAGTTTCCCTGAAGGTTATTTTTACCAAATACAGGACTCTGAGTTGGTGGTTCCTTTCTTTCAGTACATAAACATGTTTTGCCACGTTATTTTCTGGCCTTCATCGTCTCTGGTGATAAATTCACTGACACTTGTCTTGCTTCCTTTCTGTCTGGAAGCTTTCAGAAGCGTTTCCTTGTGTCTAGTTTTAATGAGTTTGACTATGATGTGTTTGTGTGGATTATTTTGGGTTTATTCTCTTTGGGGTTAGTTCAGCCTCTTGACCCTTAGCAGCCCGGGAGGCCCATGCTCCCCTCATGTTATAGACCACGTGGGCTTGAACCGTGTCCCCAGATTTATATGTCCAAGTCCTAACTGCCAGCTCCTGTGAATGTGACCTTTTCTGGAAATGGGATCTTTGCAGATGACCAAGTTGACAACCTAAACAACAGACAGACAGAGAGATGCTCTAAGAGAAAATGGCATTTATTCAGGAGTCAGCACTGTAGTGGCCACATTCAGGAAGGAAAGTAGACAAGGGTTTTAAAGGGAAGATGAGCATGATTACGTAATTGTTTGAAACAATTATCCTTGGATACAAGGATCAATACAGGGTGGTGTCAGTCTGACATGGGACAGGCAGTTACCGGGCAACTGTGCTTGCAGGAGTTTTTCTGCGTGAGGTTGCAGTGGCGGGTGTGCAGGGCGGTGGTGTTTGCAGTGGTTTGTGAGCATTCTTGTTACCGGGTAGACGTGCTTCACGGCCTTGCCTGGCTCCACGGTCAGGGCTCGACACAGTGATGCGTCTGGACCCTGACAGCGCTCACAAAGGTAAGACGAGGTCGTTAGGGTGGCCCGCAATGTGACTGGTGTCCGTATAAAGTGAAAAATGGATGCAGAGACACTCACGCAGGGAGAATGCCGCGTGAAGGAGAAAGCAGAAAGCAGGGAGAGGCTTCTATGCGCCGGGAAATGCCAACGGTGGCCAGGAAACCGCCAGAACTGAAGCGGGGCCTGCAGCAGATCCCCCCTCACAGCCGCGGAAGGAAGCAGCCCTGCCAGCACCCTGATCTCGACGTCCAGCCCCCAGAACCGTGAGAAATAACTCTGTTGTGTCAGGTGCCTGGCGTGTGGACCGTTGTCACATGAACCCAGGACTCTAATGCACACACCTGGCAGCACAGGCCACGGTTGGACCCGGGCAGCCGAGTGCACGGGACAGGCAGCTGCCACCCACCCCAACCCTCCAGGTCTGTCTCCCGAGTGAGCTCTAGACCCCATGGACACGTCCCTGGGCGGGGGGCTCCTGAGAGCCAGTCCTGGTCCCTAACCTGTGTCTGCAGCATTTTTTGTGAAACGGTGTCTCTCAGAGCCGGAGACTCCGCGAGCCATCACAGCCCCTTGGCCGAGGCGGTCAGTGATCACGGGGCACGTCCCATTGCTATGGACACTGTTGAGCCGCCCAGGAGTGAGGCTGGTCTCCGCTCAGGTGTGCGGGGGGTGGAGCGGCTGGGTGGGGCTCGCGTCCCCCGACAGACAGCGGAGGGAGCGGCTCCCTGCACGTAGGTGGGCACGTGATGGAGCTGACTGCAATGAGCTCTCTGGGGTCGGGAATAAAGGTGTTGATCATCCTACTGTCCTTGAATGAATGCTCTGCGGAGAGATGTGCAGGGACAAATGTGGCCCAGAAATGAGGTGGCCCAGCGCAGAGGCCACGCCCAGCACCCTGGGCACCCCTGCAAGATGCCTGGAGACCCAAACATGGGTGCTCGCGCACCCTGGGAGTCCCTGGCTCGCAGGCAGTCGCAGGACCAGGCGGAGCGTGGCCCCGTGTGCACGGCGTCAGACCCCAGGGCTGCAGGGGACAGAAGCAGACGCGTTCTGTGGACAGCGAGGAACCGGCGGTCGGTCTGTGCGCCCTTCGCCAGGTTCCTTCCCGCAGGCGAGGGGAGCGGCCGGCAGGAAACGCCGCTCCGGGACCAGCGCAGTCTGTCTCGAGCCGCGGGCACTCAGTGTGGGCTCAGGCTGCAAAGCAGATGTTGGTGATCCCCCTTGCCAGCCGGGCCCTGTTGGGAACAGGGGACACGTCGTCATGGAAAGTGGTGAAACTATCTCAGATCAAAGCGCAGTGTGAGCAGAGACCTCTCGTCTTCAAGGGACAACCAGACTAGACTGACAGCCGGGAATCTGGCCCCGAGGAGATGGCAGGGCCAGTGCCCCCCCAGCCCTTTCTGCTGCAGAGGGGCCCCCACAGGAGACAGGTCAGACACCCGGCTGCTGTCCCTTAGGTGGGGGCTCAGGAAATCAGGTCGCCATTCACAAAGTGTGTTGAGGTGACCCCCGCCCAAGACGGTTGAGACTTTCGGAGCAACGTCCTTCCCTGACTCCCTAGAGAGGCAGAGAGCGTGGTGGCAGCAAAGAAAAGCAAAACTCACTGTGGCCTGAGTCCAGTGTGGCCACTGCGCCGTTACAGCTGAGACAGAGCGATTGCCCTGGAAACCAAGTCGCGTCCTGGGGAGCCACGCCAAGGACAGTGGAACCGAGCACGGGTGACACGTGGGAAAGACAGGTCGGCCAGGGGTCACGAAGAGGAAGAATTCTACGCTCAGATTACCTTGCAGGCGTCTCTAAGCCTTCATTCCAACCGTAAGACAGTGGCAGGGGGAAGCAGAGACGCTGCCCTGGACGGGGGGGTGGGGGGGGCGTCTCAAGAGCGATGTCCTGACCTGCCCGCCCCGCCCCTGCACAAAGCAACCTTGGCCCATGCCCAGGGCTGGCGGGTGGGCGACTTCCATGTCTTAGATTGAAGTGAAATTTTAGTGCATATGTGGACATTTTTTGTGACTCCCACTTGGTGTTTCTGAGCAGCCAGGACCCCTCCCGGACCGGCTGTGACCCCCTTACCAGGGGCCGGCACCTGCCCGGGGCTGCCCAGGCGGCGTCTGCGCTCACTGAGAACCCAGCGAGCCTGACTCAGCCCAGCAAGAGCCCTCCTGTCTGGGGTGAAGGTTCCCTGGAGAACTCGGGGAGGCCCCGGGCTACGGCCAAGGGGCTGGTGGGTGGTGCTCGGTTGGGGGACCAGGCTCAGGCTGTGCCCCTCCCCTATCTTCCCCCATCCCTGAAGGGCCCCTGAGGAACGTGTCACATGTGCCATCAGCCCGGACAGCAATCCGAGCCCTGACCCCTGCTTCCTTGGGCCACTGACCTGCGACGCCCATCCCTACCCGGCTCAGCCCGCTGCTGCCTTTCCAGGCTCTTAGCACTAGAAAGATTTCATGTTGTCACGATACCAGCAAGAAAATAGGAAATGTCCTAGAGAACAGGGGCACGTGAAACAATGGTGTAAGGAGGGCGAGCCTTGGATAGCAGTCCTGGCCGTCCTTGGAATCTGTGGGTTTAAACACAGGCAGGGATGTGCGTTCTGTGGCGTGGGAGATGAGCGTCTGGGGTTTGCTCAGAGTCCTCGGATTCCCTGCAAGAGAAACTTCTGTGATTTTCTGTGGGACTGGGGGATTTTAGAGCTGGCTTTAAAGACACACTTACCCGAGGAGTAGGATACGCTGCAGTTAGCCGTTGGGTTTTTTGGTGATGAGAGTCAGGTGTGGCCTGCGCAGCTGGGGCTGAAGGTGACCCTGAGTCACTGAGACATCGGTGTCCCAGGGAACAGCTGGGGGCCTGAGGCCGGGACACCATAGGACGGGGCCTGAGACCCCTCTGCTCAGAAAGCGAGGAGCAGGGCTTCCCAGACCACAGAAAAGGACAAAAGAGAGTAGGTTAGGGAAAGCAAAGCATGTGCAGAAAACCATTTTTTAAAGGAGGCATGGATGGGGAGAGCTGCTCTGCAGAACTTTGGCCCAGAAGGTTCAAACCTCTCTGTGGCCTGTGGGTTCTGCCCCCATGGCACACCCGGAACTCCCTGCTGCCCCGGCACCTCACAAGCCAGGGCTCCCAGACTCTCACTGGGTAGGGCTCCAGTCCAGCGTCCCTGTGTGGCCGAGTTCTGCCCACTGCAGCATGGGGCGACATGGGGTTTGCCCACCGTAGCCCAGGAGGACCCCCATGCGCCTCCTCCAGCTGCTGGGCATAGTGACCAGGGTGCTCTTGGAAGCCACGTGTCCCAGATGGCAGCCCTCCATGGCCCGTCCCTGAGTGACCACATGCCACAGACACTTCCCTGCCCAGGCCCAGAGCCGTCCTCACGGTGAGGTGGGCGAGGAATCAATGTCTGCCGTGTGGCGGCCTCACCCGCTCGGGTCTGGCTGTTACCGCAGCCCCCGCCCACCGGCAGACACGCGTGCTCTGACAGTCAGGTGACCAGGACGCGGCAGAGGCCAGGGTGCTGTCCCATCCGCCAGGACCTCCCTGCTCGCAGCCCTGGGTGTTGTCTGACCATGCGTCACCCCCGGGAATTTGGTGTCCTCTGGGCACTGTTGACTCTTGGCGAATCGACTCACGGCTCAAGTTTCTTTCTCTCAGATACTACGAGGGGCAGGGCCACCCAGGCTTGGGGACTGTTCCCGACAGCGGCCTCCTCCTGCATTCGGGGTGGGACAGCCATGGCTCTTGTCCCCTTAGATTAGCAGGAGCTGCCATGTACCCGGGGGTGGGCGATAATTATACTCCAAAGCCAGCTGGAGACAAGAGCTGGAGACCGTGTGGCCTGTGGCTCCGGGGCAGGGGAGGGGACAGAGTCAGCGCCCGGTCTCAGGCCTCGGGACAACGGTGTGCTCCCAGCTCTTGGACACACCACCCCCTCCTAAAGGAACACATCTCTCATTATTGAGTTTTATCTGGCACGAAAAGGAGGGTTTTACGTGAAGGAAAGGTAGCCGGCGCTTTACTGATCACAGGAAAGCAAAATAACAGAGCCCCTGTCCCTCCATCTCATGTGACATTCGCCCAATTTTATGGCCAGTGATTCGGGGACATCTTTTATTTTTTGCGAAATGAAGATGGGAGCTATTTTGCGTGATGAGTTGTCTGGGCAGTGCTGCCCGAAGGGAAGGGACCCGTCAGGTTCCCGCGTAGAGTAGAGCATAGGCGCCCTCGAGCCGGGCGTTGGCAAGGGCGGCCTGCTCCCTCCCCCCTGGCTTTCGAGGGACACTGGAGGCAGCCCCCCGGCGGGCTGGGCCTGGGGTGTTCTGTGCAGTGTGGCAAGCAGGGACCTGGGCCCCTCCCGCTTCCCAGGCCTCAGTGCAAACTGCCACCCGCGGCGGCAGGGATGAGCCCAGTGGCGCAGACCGCAGCAGGTGCGGAGTTGGGTGCGGGCACAGGGCTGGGAGGCACAGGTGGGAGGGCAGCCCCGGCTGGGGTGCTGGGAAAACCCTTCACAGCGACAACCCCGGAGTCTCCAGTTCACAGAGGATGAAATATCCCAGACAGGGGCCGTCGCAGACAGAGGCTGTGCAGTGGGGGGGCGGGGCTGGGGCCGAGGCCTCCTGCAAGGGGGGGGCCTTGCAGGTGGGTGAAGGGGTCTCATGGGGAGGAGCCGAGCAGCACGCATAGCCCGTTGCAAACCAGCTGCTCGCCCTTCCCCTCACCCCTCGTCCTGCAGGTGGGCATACCGGTCAGGGCCCCGTCCCGTCTCTGTGTCCTGAAGGGGGACACACCCGTCAGGGCCCCGTCCCCATCTCTGTGTCCTGAAGGGGGACACACCCGTCAGGGCCCCGTCCCGTCTCTGTGTCCTGCAGGTGGGCACACACCCGTCAGGGCCTCGTCCCATCTCTGTGTCCTGCAGGTGGGCACAACCGTCAGGGCCCTGTCCCGTCTTTGTGTCCTGCAGGTGGGCACACACCCGTCAGGGCCTGGTTCCCATCTCTGTGTCCTGCCGGTGGGCACACCCGTCAGGGCCCTGTCCTGTCTCTGTGTCCTGCAGGTGGGCACAACCGTCAGGGCCCCGTCCCGTCTTTGTGTCCTGCAGGTGGGCACACACCCGTCGGGGCCTGCGTCCTGCCGTCCCCCCCTGCACTCTGCGTGTGTCTGTCTCTCCGCTCCCTGCGTTTCGGGACGTTCCGATGCCACCTTATCCGAGGGCCTTTCTGACAGCTCTCACACCCCTGTACTTGTCTTCCCACCCCGGTTCCATATTCTTTGCTAACCTGCAGCACATCCTGGCACGTGACTGTTTGTTTCTTTTGTTACTGTCTCTCTTCCCACCCTGGGCCAGAGCCACGAGCCACACACCGGGTGCTTTAAGTGACAGGCAGGTGCTGTCTCAGTCTGGAGGCCGAAGCCCCAGGTCTGGTGTTGCAGGGCTGGTTCCCTCTGAGGCTGCGAGGACCGTCTGGCCGGCCTCGCCCTGCACCCGGGGTTTGCTCCCCGTCCTTGGTGTCCTTGGCCTGCGGAAGCACCACCCGCTCTCTGCCTCCACCTCCCCCGTCTGCCTGTGTGCAAATGTCCCCTTTCCAAGGACCCCAGGACGCCCCTTCCAGTGAGACCCCCTCTTAACCAACGACACTGCCGATGGCCCTGTTTCCGGAGGAGGTCACAGCGAGGGACAGAGGTTAGGACTTCAACACGGAATTCAACTCTCAGCAGCTGGGCAGTGAGGTTGGCCTTTGTCACACTCTGACCGTTAGTCTCGGGACGCGGCTTAGGACCTAGACGGAAGAAAGTCCTCTGGTCCAAATAGTAAATCCCACGGAGGGGCCCTGACGGGCGCGCATGGACAGTGGCCGGGGTCGTGGCACGGCGACCCCACCCAGGCAGGGCAAGGCCGGGCCCACGATGACGGGGGCGCCACCGTTTGACCCACAGACAGTTTCGTCCTTAGACAGTTTTTGACTCCAGGCTCTTGAGCCGCCGTGTCAGTCAGTGTTATGCCAACAGCTGTCGACATGTGTCAAGGGAGCGTTTCTGAAACTGATTCCATTGATCCAGTTTGGCTCTGGGTCGGTGTCCACACCACGCAGTTCACCAGATTGTTTCCATTTTTATCTTCCAGTGATGGCTCGACTCACACTCTCGTGGGGTTTTCGTTTTTGTTTTTTATCCACGTCTAATTTCAATAAATCAATCTCTGCTCTAATGAGGTTTTTTTTGTGTTGACATTATTTCAAGCCAAATTTCTTGAATAATTAACACAGATCTAAATTTTGGTAAGAATTTATTTTTTTCTGTCAATATAGATCATAAATTTAACATGTGTATGTTTGCATGCTGTCAGTTTCATTTTCTGTTGATAATTTCTAATTTTTCGTAGTTCAATTTTAATAGTTTTCAATTACAACAATGACATTTCATTTCATTTTTTACCTGTAACAACTTTTGGTATGTGCGGTCTCAATTTTTATTGGTTGTCTTTTGTGCTATTTCTGCTGCAGTATTAATTTTTCATAGAAAAGAAAATCGATAGTTTGTATTTCTTCGCTGATCCTGAGAAAACGGGGTGCAAGTTACTCTTGGGTGATGACACTTGTCCCAGCTGATCAGCTTTGGCTGATTCAGTGTCCCCCTAAGTTTGAAACAACCCTAAGAGCTCCGAGCGACCATCTGCTCCTTGACAAAGGGTGGAGTCCTCCCCGGAGCCCAGGCACCTGTAGGTACAGGGGGCAAGGGGGTAAGGTCACAGGTGACAAGGTCACGCACTCCCCGACACACCAGGGCCGGGCGGAGGGGGCGGGAGAGCCGGTATTGCTCCTGTAGGAAGGGCCGAGAGAAATAACACCTGGGAACGAAGTGACAGTCCACGTGGTCTCGCCACCCTCTTCCCAAGAGCGGGTCTCGCCACCCTCTTCCCTCTGGTCATCACTGCGGGCTTTGCACCTCTCGGCCACGGCCACCCCCTCATCCGAGGTCTCACGGTGCCCCCAGCCTGCCCGCCCCTGGAGCGGGGCTCTCAGGCAGGTGCTCGGCAAATTGCCAGCGGAGGACCAGCCCTTACTCCCTGCTCTGCCCGCACCCTCGGCCGCCACCACTGGGGGAGGACGTGCGGGGTCGGCCGGGCCCAGGGAGCTGAGCCCTGTGCTGCCCAGGACCCCGTCTGCGTCGTGGGTCCCCAACAGAGATAAGCCTCCTTCCCTGCGCTCTCAGCTGATGCCCTGGCTCCTCGCTCCTCTGCGCACACAGAGCCTGTCCCCAAGATCCCTGCTAACCCTCCTGGGACCCCGGAGAGCCTCGCCTGCGTCCACACTCCATCCTGTCCCCTGTGCCCTGGTTGTTAAGGACCGTCTTCCATGCTTCTCTCGTCCTCTCTGTCGTCTCCAGTCTTCCCGTGCAGGGGCGCAGCACCCTCAGGTGCTCCCTGGTCCTGCTACCCAGGGACTTCTCCAGGCTCTCCAGGGGCTCACGGCGTGAGAGGGACTGGCCCTTCCCAGACCACAGGGCAAAGGCTTGCGCTCCTCACACGGCCGCACAGAGGCCAGCGCCTGCCCCGGAAGGACGTAGGCCCCTCGAGGAGCCCAGGCTTCCCTGGGAGCGCGGCCGAGGTCCACATGGGGGCCGGGGGCCCCTGGGGACAGGAGGATGGGAGGCAAGGAGCTCCCGCCCCTCAGGCTGTGCCTGGACTTCCACGCTCTCCATGGGAGGCCGGCCAGCTGCTTGCTGCCTGCCGGTCCGCAGTTGACACGGCTTGTCTGGCTGCTTCTTCAGCCACGGGGAGTGAATGCGGGAAAGCAGGTGGCCAGGGGCTGCTGGGCGGGGCCTGGTTGGAGGGGTGCGGTGGGAGGCAGGTCCAGGGAATTTAGGGCCCAGGCCAGTGACAGGTGCAGGGTCCAGGCCAGCAGCTGGGGATGACGCCAGGAGGGACACGGGCAGTTGGCATCTTGGTGCCTCCGTTCCGTCACCAGCACAGCTGCAGGACGAGGAAATGAGACACCTCACTGCAGCATTACCCCAGGACATGGACACGTGTGTACCTGGGAACATAGGAAATACCACAGGAAGGAAAGGAAAGGCCCAGGACAAGCCCACGTGCCTCCTGCACGAGTCCTGGGTCACGAGGCCCGAGTGCGTCCAGCTGCTGCCTTCTGGGGACCACCTGGCGGGACCACCACGCGGGCTCAGATATCCCCACAGCGGCTGAGTCCTGGGGGCTGCGTGCTGACCGCAGGCATCACAGACACCTTGGGGTTAACTGCCTTCCCTTTCCCAGGCCAGACCTGGGGGTGGGTCTGGGACCAGGCGGGAGACCCCAGGCCCTCTTTGTCCTCTCCACCCCTTCTGCCCCTTCTCCCCGCCTGGCCCCGCCCACCGCCCCACCCAGAGTGAAAGCTCAAGCCAGGGTCAGTTGCATCAGACCCAAATTAGTGTGATCGCAGGCCCGTTGACACAGGGCTCTAGAGATTAGCTGTCATTATGGGCAGTGGCCCTGGTCACTGAGGGACCTTCAGAAACAAGGGGAAGCTCCGGGAGCGCAGACGTCCGTGTGTGGCCGCGGCGTCAGCGGGCAGGGACGCAGCCCCTGGAAAGTTGCCGGGACTCCTGCAGGCGGCTCCGACCACACCTGTTCTCAGGTCCCTGTGGCTGACCCTCTCGGTCTTTTCTGTCCATTGTGACAAGTTGTTTAACGTGACAAATGGACGGCCCTTATCACCTATGAGGGACGTTAGGTACAAGCAGTGACGATGCCACATCTTTGCGCAAGTGTCACGTGTCAGGTTGCGGATGGGATGTGCAGTGTCGCCAGTAAGAGGAAGCAGCTGCTGATCTTGAGGCCACCAGACCCCTGTGCGTTTCCTTCACCATATGGTGCTTTCACGAGGCTGCCTCTTGGGGTCCTCCCCGGGCCTTTCAAGAGACGTGTGTCATGTGGACAGATATTCATGCATCCTGGTCCCCCCTCGTCCCTCTGCTGTGTCTGCTCTGGGGTTTTTTGCCAGTGCAGACCAAGGGCTGGCCAGCGACAGCCTGGGGTCTAGCCCACCATTGTGAATCAAGTTTTATTGGCACGTGGCACATTGCACACACGTGCTGGCCGTGGCTGCCTTCCCGCTGTAGCAGGCAGGCGCGGTGAGTCGTCCCCGCCCAGGCCGTGTAGCCCGCAGAGCCTGGGGAATTCACTCTCTGCTTCTGTACGGAAGAAAAATCTGCCCTCCCTGATCTGGAAAATGGAAAGGAAGAAATTATTTTGATTTGGGAATTTAACCCCAGACAGTGCTTCGCGGGGGGAGAGTACTAAATGCTCGGAGCTCTTGGGGGTCCGTCGTGGGGAGTCTGCCGTTTGTTTTTGTGCTGGAACACGGTGCTCGGACCCCGTGTGCGCCAGGCGTACGTGGGGTATTACAGCCCTGATTTCACAGATGAAAAGCCGAGACCCGGAGAGGTTGAGGGCGTCCTCCTGGCCGGTTCCAGTCCAGGACTTGATTTAAAGCCGGACCGTTGGTCATAGCCGACACCTTCCCCGCAGCTGTGGCAGGGAGGGATGTCCCCTGGCTGTCACCACGCCTGCTCACGCCACGTACCCGGGCTGGCTTCTGCTGTCGCGCCTTGACACGCGCCACCGGCCAGGCCAGGTCGCAGCCCACACGCGTGTGACCCGCATCCCCGAGCCCATGCTCCCGTGTGGACAGTGGGCCTCACGCGCTGGGGCTTTAGCGCACGTGGAGGTTTGTGCCGGCATGTGCTCTCATGCTGGATTTTAAATTAGGTTTTTTTTTTTTATTTCTTATTATAACTGAATGTGGAAAATAATATACCTCTGGAATGGCATTAGCTAAGCCTTCCACGGCAATAAATCTGCGCGCTAATGGTTTGTTTTCGTGCTGTTTGGTTGTTATGGTGACAGGTTGCATTAACTCATACGTAAGTTTGTTTTGAGAATTTTAACACCGGTTTGCCAAATGCTCTCTTTCTGCTGCGACAGCTTAAGCTTTTCCGGTTCTCACTGATGAGAACTAACCTGGATTCCAAGCTCTCAAGACGGCAGAGCCCCCAGCAAACACTGACTGGGAAGTCTGAGAAGAGGCGTCCGTAAACACGTAGGATAATAGCGCCCTAGAGACGCTGTAGGGAAAATAACCTGCATGGCTACAATCCTGGCTTTGGACACGGTTCCGTGCCGGAGGTGGCTGTGAGGACAGAGAAGGCGGACGCTCTTCCTGGCTGTCAGACAAGGGCTCGGGGAGGACGCGTTGGTCCCCATGCTGGGCAACCTCCCTGGGCCTTCCTGCCAGGTAGGGACGGGAGATGGGGTTGGGCAGCTACGGCCCTGAGAGAGGGAGATGACGGTGAGGCCATGATGCGCAAGCCCTGCACTTAAGCATCCCCTGGGGACCCCGAGAGACCCTGCCCACCACGGGCCATGCGAGGGATGGGGGGACCCAGGGCGATGGAGAGGCCTGTGTGCCCGGGCCTGGCCGTCCAAAGGCGCTGGGCCTCAGGGTCCCACCGTGAGGGTGGGAGGGCGTTGACGCTGCCATGAGCAAGTGCGCGATTCGCACGGAATTCCAGTGACGGCCGCGCCCGTGAGGATGCCGACGTGGGCAGGTGACTCGGGAGCAGGGGAGGAGACTCTGTGACACCCCACAGAAGGCCTGAAGGACAGGCTTCCAGGCCGAGGCCGGAGTGAGGCGTGGGCAGCCGGGCGCGGGCAGAGGATGCGTTGACAGTGTCCCCCCAGGTACGAGCACGGCTTGGAGAGCAGGTGCTGTCGGTCCCTGGGGAGGACGCCGGGCGTGCTGACTCCTCCCGTCTGGGTGGCAGGGGCTGCTCCCGTGCCGATGGGGCTGTCGCCCTGTCCAGCGCAGATGGCGTGAGGGCCGCGGCTGGCACCCTGGGCAGCCCGGCTGCCACAAGAGGCGTCTGAGCACCCGGCAGCGTGTGGGTGCCGGTCCCCTTGCCAGCTCTGTGACCCCAGGGCAGGGCCCACTTGGTTCCAGGATCCAGAGCTCCTCAAATGCGTCCAGAGAATGGTTTGCAACACCTACTTTACCGTCCGACTGCAGAACCTTGGGCTACTCACTTTACAGCTCTGTGCCTCAGTTTCCCTGACTATATAAAGTGGGTTTTGCAGGAAAAATGGTGAACTCAGGTTTGGACAGCAGGGCGCAGGCAGGTGGCGTGTCGTGCGGGTATGGTGCCCACGCGGTGCCCTCAGGGCTTCTGGAGTGAAGATGTTGACAGTCCAGCCGGGAGACACCCCCGTGATGCCACAGCTGCATCTCACTTAGGGGTTGGGTGCAAAGGGTGACAAAACATGACACTGAGCTCAAGAAAACCATTGCACTGGCCAAGTGTGGTGGCTCATGCCTGTAATCCTAGCACTCTGGGAGGCCGAGGTGGGCAGAGCACTCAAAGGTCAGGAGTTCGAAACCAGCCTGAGCAAGAGTGAGACCCCATCTCTACTAAAAATAGAAAGAAATTAATTGGCCAACTAAAAATATATAGAAAAAATTAGCCGGGCATGGTGGCGCATGCCTGTAGTCCCAGCTACTCGGGAGGCTAAGGCAGAAGGATCTCTTGAGCCCAGGAGTTTGAGGTTGC